>APFE030219890.1:21777-129001 GCA_000404065.3 Pinus taeda
AGCTCCTCACTCCAACTACAATGCTCCTCCAAGACTCCTCAAGTGCTGCTCCAAAACAAGCTCAAGAACTGCTCACTAACTCTCAAAGAAGACTCTCACTCAAATGCACAAGACTGCTGTGAGAGAATGAGAGCTCTTGGGTTAGTTAAATAGCTTTTGGGAGGGCGATATGGACTCCAAATATGTTTTAGAAAATTTATAAACCACCTTGGAGTCCACCAAACCCTAAAACCCAACTGCAAACTCTTTGAAATCCGTTTTTTTGATGCGCTGTCCGTCCAGTTCGGGGTCTTCTTTGACTCGGCCTTTTTTTGCGGGACCCGGCCGGGTTGGCCGAGTCATTGCCTGACTCGGCCGGGTCATTGATGACTCGGCCGACCGAGCCGTTTCAGAGGCCGGGTCACAATCCTAGGCTCCAACCTGGATCGACCCGGCCGGGTTGATGTTGACTCGGGCGAGTTTTAAAACATTGGATATATCTCTTGTTGTCTTGTAAGTATTCTTTTTAAATATACTTACATAATAATGTCTAATGTGTGGAAATTATGCAGCTAGCTATTGTTCTTTCATGCCTTAATTGTTGAATATCATTGTAAAAGAATGTTAGATTGCAAATTTGTGCATGTTACTCATTGATAACAAGTAAACGAATGTTCCTAGTGGAGTAGGACTCTTTTTATTTCCATGAAAGTCAATAAATCTTGGGTGGGTAAATGTTAGAGAGTGCTTGCTAGGGCATCATTTTCTAGCCTCCTTGAAGACAATTTTCGCCAGATTTTAAATCGGATAGACTCTGTATGTAAGAGCCGTGAACAGATGTACAGAAAACAGTAAGGGATTTAAAGCATGAACCTGTAACATTTTCAACAGAAACCTGACAAAATCAATTAACGGGACTGTTGAGGTACCTACCTGTACTCCTGCAGTTGAAGATGCCTCCGGCTATGCTGCTACAGTTACCGAGAGACTGAATCCACCCAGCCAGACTGAGCAGAGCATGGCTGCTCAATCCAGTAAGCTTCTTAACAGAAGCTGATTGTTCCCCCGTGCCCAGAACCTCAGAACTCTCAAGCTCTTCCTATGGTTGATTCCCTTCTTCTGAATTCTTCCCTCTAGTTTTTGTGTGCCCCTCCGAATTCCATGTCCCATGGTTTTTATGCTCTGGCTTGGCGGTGGCCGCCCTTCCATCTGCAGCCACCGCTCACCCTGCAGAGGACACACTCGTGCTTACGTATCCCTTCCTGGTCTTCTTTCCAGTCGTGAATGAATACCCCTTTATGTTTTAAACCATATGATATTTATTCTTTTAATATGACCATTACATTTGTATATACATGTATCATTAAAACATTATAACATTATATATATATATATATATATATATATAATATAATATTTTTTTTTTTTTAATCATAATTACATTGTTTTATATATATTTGTTTAAATTATAGGCATTATAAACTTTATACTTGGATCCCCTTTTTAATTGATTACTTATATTAAGTATTAACATTTATTTTATTAATTTATTAATATACATTGTTATCAATATTACTGGACATATATATATAATATATATATATATATATTATATATAATCCTTTTTGATCTAACCATACATTATGCAATATTGATGAATGAGTAGAACTTCTATTCCAAGAAGTGTCATGATATTTAGCACTTATAATCAATTTAGTATAAAATACTAGTGCGGTGTATGCGACACATGCATATCTAGCTATCATATGCATGTACCGTATACCTGCTATTATGCTTGCATTCTTTGTATTTATAGATGAGTCGTTACATACACTCCCCTTTCAGAAAACTTCGTCCCGAAGTTAGAGTTTTTATTTTATCTGATTACTTATGATAGTAATTAGTACACCTTTCTTAGGTTTGTAAACTGAGGTTAAAATTTTTTATTTTAATATAAAGAGATTATAAAATTAGTGTTTTAGGTTTATGATTTTAATGGTTATAAAATTAGTGTTTTAGGTTTATGATTTTAATGGTCATGCCTTGCCCTATCCAGGTTTCCAAACTATTCTAAAATCATCCTATCCTTCCTAATCTCTTCCGCTCCCATCCTATCCGTCCTCTACTGGAGTATGCCATGGTGTCAGTTTTATTGACCTAACCATTCATAAACTCTAAGGTGACAGCATCGGTTATACCAACCTGATTCCCAGTAGGCACCCAACAGTCATCATCGCACGTCTAGGGGAGCGTGATTCACACAGTTCTCCCATGACTCCAGGGCTTGGAGGATAAACGACGGGCAACACCTCCACCCCTCCCAGTAGACTTAGGGCTAATACCCTATCATAGAATCACTTTGAGCTTTAATTGTTCTGAGGTTCTGTCATCACATGGTCATCCCGATAACTGTTTATTATCTGCAATCATACACTTATCCATGCATTCGTAAAATGTTCATTAGCATATTCAAAATAACTCATGTATTATTCACATGTCACTTCAGTATAACATATTTTTCCATATTCTATGCATGTCGTTTGACTTTCATTTAAAATGTAATTATTCCCTGATTTCTATTCCATTGATCATATTGACATGTATAAATAAAACTGATTTATAATATCTTAATTCCTATCAGAAGTAAAATCATTTAACTGTCTTAAACTTTACTTTGACAACTATAATTTAGTAAGATCAACAACATATATCGTTTTGGTATCCATGTACCAACAGAAGTTAAACATATATTATGTCACAAAATTTCACGTTTATATATAATCATTCAAAATGGTTTTGAGTCTCTGATTGCAATGAAGTAAATATATACTAAACATAGTTTAAAGTTCTTCAAAATTGACATAGATTAGGGTATCTTTGACATATGTCCTCTGTATTTTCCCCAGTAGCTGATCCAGGATTATATTTGTCCCATTGGACCTTAACTTGGTTCACCAAGCAATTCCTGAGCTGTCGAACCCTACGTTCCAGTATACGTAAGGGTTCGACCGATACGACTCCCTCGTCCAATACCTGCAATTCCTTCCATTTGAAGGTTATGGGATTGATCAGCTATATAATGTCTTAATACAGAAACATGAAATATATTATGAATTCTATGCAGGTGAGGTGGCAAGGCAAGACAATAGGCAACAGGTCCAACTCTTTCCACGACTTTAAATGGTCCAATAAATCGGGGTGACAACTTTGTCCCTTTTCCGAATCGAATAGTACTTTTATTCGGTTTGATGCGGATGAAAACCTGATCCCCTACTTCATACCTCTTATCAGTTCTGCGAGCATCAACATAACTCTTTTGTCTATCCTTTGCTTCTTTTATCGTTGTCTAATTTGTCTTACCTGTTCTTCCATTTCATGGATTAATTCTGGTCCTATTATCACTCGATCTTCTAACCTGTCCCAACTTAACAGTGTTCTGCAAGGTCTGCTGTATAATGCTTCAAATGGAGGCATTCCAATCGAACTGTGGTAACTGTTATTGTATGCGAGTTCGATTAAGGGTGAATTCGTATACAATCACACTAGGTGAATTCCCAGTGTGATTGCTGATCCATAACATACGTTCGCAACATGTCTTCAAGTACTTGATTTACTCTTTCTGTTTGCCCATCAGTCTCAGGATGGTAAGCAATGCTTAAATTTAGTTGACTTCCTAAGGCTGTCTGCATGCAAGTCCAGAATCTAGAAGTGAATCGTGAATCTCTATCGGATATAATCTTTTTAGGTACTCCATGAAATCCGATAACTTCATTTATGAATACTCGAGCTACGTCAGCAACATCGTATGTATCTCTTACGGGAATGAAATGGGCGTTTTTTGTTAATTTATCAACTACTACCAAAATGGCATTGTGTCTTTGAGAAGTAAGAGGTAGCCCAGTGATAAAATCCATAGAAATGATCTCCCATTTAGACATAGGAATGTCGTGAGGTTGTAAGAGACCTGCTGGGTGACAATGATCTGTTTTTACTTGCTGACATTCCAAACATTTTGCAACAAATTGAGTGATATCACGTTTCATGCCTGACCAGAAGAAGAGTTTCTTGGTATCCGCATACATTTTCCCTACTCCAGGATGAGCACAATATATTGCTCTATGGGCTTCCCCAAGGATACTGTCTCGAAGATCCTTATTATCAGGAATATACATCCATCCATGGAATCGTAAGATTCCATCGTTTTCTAATTCATATCCCTCAAATTTAGATTCTTTTGCCTTTTTACCCTCAAGACTTGATCTTACCTTTAAATACCAGCTATCTTTTATAAGATGTTCCAGTACTCGTTGTCTTAAGTCTACTTTAATGGGTATGAGAGAAAATATCCGATGTTTTCTGCTTAAAGCATCTGCTACT
The DNA here is from genome assembly GCA_000404065.3 of Pinus taeda. NCBI lineage: Eukaryota > Viridiplantae > Streptophyta > Pinopsida > Pinales > Pinaceae > Pinus > Pinus taeda. The sequence continues at coordinate 26,134 of APFE030219890.1, forward strand.
ACATTTTCTTTTCCCTTAATGTATGATATTTTGAAGTCATATTCACTTAGGAATTCACTCCATCGCCTTTGTCTGGCATTTAATTCTCTTTGGGTGAACAAATATTGTAGACTTTGATGGTCGCTTTTAAGTGTAAAACTTCGTCCCATTAGATAGTGTCTCCAAATCTTTAAAGCTAGCACTAAGCAGCTAATTCTAAATTGTGAGTAGCATAGAGTTCTTCATGAGGTTTTAACTTTTTGGAAGCATATGCTATCACTCCTCTATCCTGCATCAACACTGCACCCAGCCCTTGTTTGGATGCATCAGTACATACCGTAAAATCTTTGTCCATATCTGGAACTCTTAGGATTGGTGCACTGGTGAGTAGTCTTTTGAGTTTAGAGAATGCTTTATTACATTCCTCAGTCCATTCATACTTAACACCTTTACGCTGAAGGGTTGTAATCAGCTTTGCGATTTAAGAGAATCCCTCCACAAATCTTCGGTAATAACAGGCTAAACCCATAAAGCTTCGTATCTTATTTGCATTTTTCGGTATTGGAAGCCATAGCTCTTTCCTTTGGACAAGATACATTCTATAAACAGAGTCTGAAGTTAGCCAGGAAGCCTTCGAAAAGCATTTGCAATACAAGTGCTGTGTAGATAAAAGCTGTTTCAGTCATTCTCTGAAATAGATTGTAAAAGTTCAACATGGCCAATTTCTTAAGATCATTCTCACATATCGATAGACGATCTATATCTGAAGTAGACTATAGATCCTTTGAATCTGACAGTGTAGAACATGAAAAGGTTGAAGATGCGAAAGTTGGAACCCGCCAGTTTTGAGTTCTAAAGAAGTTTACCCTGTTCCATCTCTGTTTAGTCTATCTAAAAAAGTTTGGCTAAAAGAAGTTGAACTAAAGATAAAAATATCAGGTCCATCTGTACAAATTGTTGGTCTCAATTTGTTTTCTGAGGATGAAATTAAAAAATTCCGAAAATATGTCGCTGAAAAGAAATTCTGCTATTTACATTTTGGGGGAATTAGAATTGGATTAGCTCCATTATTCCGTCATGGTCTCAATACTCCTTATATAGCAGAAGTCTTCGACACCAGACATAACCTATATGATCATGCCCAGATCGGGACAATACTTGGAAATCTATCCTCGGGATGTCAATATGGCACTATCTATCCAGATTATGCCATTAGTTTGTCTGATATTCACTTGAAAGATTGTTGGAAAGCTTTAGTTGGAGTACAAGGTCTAGAAATGGTTCAAGATAGTGAATATTTCTCTGTGTTAATCCAAACCTCTTTCCAGCTGACCAATACTGTACATCCTAAATTAAGACAACTAGTTTTAGAAGATTGTGTTGCTGTAGGAGTGAGCAATGCCCAAGTAGAAGGTGTTCATTATGACAAAGAAGCTTTGCCTAATGATTGGTATATCCAATATAAATCTCTGGCATCCGTAGACAGTTCAAAGAGCAATATTAAAAGAATGTCTGTATTAGATGGTCGTGTTAGAATTCTTCCAGACCGACCAAAGTACCTCGGCCTATAATCATGTCAGAGAAGCATGTGTTACTAGCAATTCAAGAAAATGAACAACCTCCTGTCAGTGGTAGAAAATATTTTTATCGTCATATTCCTTCACTAGATGAAGCCAGTGCTTCCACTAGTATACCGCTGTCTACAAATCAATTGTACATACCAGAAGAAAAACCTTTCTTTGCTGTAAATAAGATGTTTCGAATATTTGTTAGTCGTACTCCACCTGTTGATGAATTCCAGTTTGCAAATCAGAGATTTGTAAAGGGAGGAAATGGCCGCCTAAAACAAAATTCAGTACTTCTTCATCCAATACTAAACAGCCAGCAACAAGAGCTGACTGTGCTCCTTTACTAGAACAAAATTCACAAAATCCAAATGATATGGACCAGGTATACTAGATAGGAAACTATCTAACCACTTGGTGTTCACACGCTGAAGATGTTCTAGATGACTTAGGCAAACAAGCAGATTTGATAAATGCTAATCTGAAATTGCTCTATGATGAGCAACAATCAGAAAAGATAGAAAAGGAAGAAAGAAGAAGAAGGAGACAGAAGAAAAAGGCCAAAGAAATCCCTAAGTTTCAAATAGATATGAGTGCACCCAATTATTGGGACCAGGGGGAAGGAGAATCAAAAGAAGCAGTAACTGCGACTAGTGCACAAGAGTCCACTTCAAAGAACACTAGAAAACTAACCAATGAAAAAAATGAAGCATATAAAATAGATAAACCTTTTGTTTCAAAGAAAGAAGTGATGACCCTTGATCAAGCTACCTCCAAATTTCCTTCTTTTATCTTGCCATCCATAAATAACCAGAACAAGGCTCATATCCTGAAAGAAGTGAATAAGTATCCATGTGTTGAAGAGGATCTGTACGCTGCCAATACAAGTGGCTATATTCTAGGTTTGGATAATTCTTCAAACCCTGGAGAATCAATCCGGATTTGGATAGGTGCTCTGTATCAGATGCAGATTACAACAAAATTGGATAATGTATCCATTATGGTCCTAGCAGAAAAACGCATGACTGGTATAGTCTATGATTGGTGGATGGGACCGTCAAAAGAAGAGAGAAGAGCCGTCATGGAAGCCGGACTGTCTACATTAGAATTATTGCTAAAGACGCAGTTCGTGCTAGAATTAGTTGATGAGAAAAAGAAATTGATAATAGATCTTAGTCGAATGGAATTAAAATATTTGAAGTACTTTGATCAATTCAGTAGAGATTTCATGGCTAAGGTTTTCAAAGCTAATCTCTCAAATGATGTGGCTCAAAATTTTTCTTTTTTGTCAAAATTACCAGGCAATCTAGGAGACCTCATTATGAAAGATCTAGATGTACAGAACAAAAGACTAGATCAAGTTTATTGGGTTGACCTTCTTTTCAGAATCACAGAGAAAGTTAAATATTTATGCTGGCAAAAGAAGGCGCATGACATCACACCCAGTTCAGATGTCTGCAAAATCATGCTACCATGGACACCATTCAAAAAGAAAAGGAAAACAAAGAGGTATGGTAGATTTAAACCCAAGAGAGTCTCAAATCCAAGAAAGCCGTTCCGAAAGTATAAATTTTTGAAGAAAAGATCAAAACCAAGAAACAATAATTGTTGTTTCATTTGTAATAAGGAAGGACATTTCGCATGAAAGTGCCCGCAAAATTCATCTAGTAAACTTAAAGCTTGTATAGACATAGAAGAATTTCAAGATGATTGGTCTATAGTAGAATCAGAAGATGATATTTCAGATGTATATATTTTGATTGAAATATCAGATGCAGAAGAAGAAGAGTGTGTCCAGAAGATGAATATCTGTATATCCTATTCAGATGATGATTTTTCAGAAGAGCTCCATTACAGTGAACAAGAAGAAGAAAGTGACAGTGAAGTCACTAGTGAAACAACAAATGTCTCCGAAGATGAATTCGAAAGTTCACGATCAGAGCAGTCAGAACAAAAGGGTAAGCAACCTGTGTTACCTTTTCCAGAAGTAAATTCTTTCTGTCCATTTCAGAAAAGAACCACAGCCTCCACCAATCTTCCAAAACCAGATATCAATAGGATAGAAGAAAACACTTTGTTAAAAAAAGATAGTCAAGACTAATAGCCTTATTTATATCTTGGTTCAAGTTCAAGTAAAAAATGAATGGATATTTGTTGATGCATTCATCAATACCGGTGGATCGAACAATTTGGCTAGACCATCTCTGTTTAAATCTTTGTGGAAACCGTTGCAAAATATACTGGTGTCTGAAACCATAGGAGGATCTGTGAGTTTAACTCATTATGTAGACAATATTCCATTAAAAGTTGGGGGGATTATAGTTAAGATTTCTGCAATACAACATCTTGATCCCTCAGCTAGTTTAATGTTGGGAATGCCATTCTTAAATTTTGTGCTTCCAGTAACAATCAGCCAAGATAAGTTGATTACAAATCTGAAAAAGAAAGCTATTGTTGTACCTAGATTGTTTATTGCAAATTCAGAAGAAAGACATGAAAATAGCTAGAAAAGGGTAGGAGCCAAAAAGCCATTAAAAGATTCTGATGACTGGCAGGAAGTTCTGCAAATCTATGAATCAAGAGCGGAATCTAAAACAAAACAAATGGCATGCATAGATCCCAATTGGTCTACAGAACAAACTGCTATCCACAACAAACTTCTAAAAAGTTGCTAAGAAAATCCACAACAGTTTTGGGTAGTAGAAATTCCAATGCAAGAGATTGTGACTTTGCATGATAATGGAATCAAAGGGAAACTGATTCCTTGCACTCCTTCAGACGAGCAAGAAATAAAGAGACAAATTAAAGAATTGTTAGAAATGCAGCTCATCGAGCCAAGTGAGTCTCATTACTCTTGTTCAGCGTTTCTGGTAAGAAATCATTCTGAGATAGTTAGAGGTAAACCTAGAATGGTGATAAATTACAAACCTCTAAATGCAATCACTCAAAGTTTTAGTTATCCACTGCCAAGGCCAGAAACCATAATGCAGAAAATATAGCACAACAAAGTATTCAACAAATTTGATATGAAGTCTAGGTACTATCAAATTCAAATACAGAAAGAAGATTGGCATAAAACTGCTTTTATTTGTCCAGCTGGATTTTACCAATGGAAAGTTGTTCCATTTGGTTTGAAAAATGCCCCTGCATTCTTCCAACGAAGAATGGATTTCATTTTTGCCAAGTATGATTTTATTGTTACATATATTGATGACATTCTGATTCATAGTCCAAATGTAAAAACCCATTTAGAGCATTTAGATATTGTTTTAAAAGAAATTCAGCAGCATGGCATAGTTTTATCAGAAAGAAAAATGACTTTATTTCAAGACAGTACAGATTTTCTGGGAATTCATGTAGTCAATGGTGCAATTCAGATGCAACCACATGTGTTGACTAAATTAACCTAATTTCCAGATGAATTGAAAGATACAAAAACAATTCAAAGGTTCTTAGGAGTCTTGAATTACATTCACAAGTACATCCCAAGATTGGCAGAGAAAACAACTCCAATCAGAAAACATCTCAAAGAGGGATGGTCACTAGAAGCAACAACAACAGTCAAACAGTTGAAAGCAGAATGTCAGCAATTGCCAAAACTCCAACCACTAGGTGATGGTTTGCTTATACTCCAAACAGATGCTTCTTTAAATTTTTGGGCACTCGTTCTTCTTGAATGAAGGGAGAAAAGTGAAGAAAGACTCCGTGCCTATGCATAAGGTGAATTCACACCCAACCAGAAGAATTATTTTATAGCAGAAAAAGAAACACTAGCTATATTCAATGGGATACAAAGGTTTGAGTTATACCTTACACCTGTGAAATTCTTAATACGAACAGACTCCAAGAATTTCAAATATTTTTTATCTGCCAAGATATCAAGGCAAATTGCAAAAGGAAGAATTCTTGCATGGCAGATTTGGTTCCAAGAGTTTGATTTTGAAGTCGAATGGATCCCAGGCAATTCAAATTATTAGACAGATTCATTAACCAAGGATATGAATAAAGCATTCATGACTTGTCCAGGTTCGTGTTTTACCATTCCAGGAAAAGGACCACAGGACGATATTTTTTATACATTTGTTGACAAATTTAGATTGCTTGAAGGACATGCAAGCCATCTTGCAGAAGAAATCAAGCAAGTTGTGGGAATGAGACTGAGAAGAAACACTTGGATCAAAAAATGCCAAGCTTGGCAATCCAAGAATGTAGGTATGTCTTTAGGCCTAGATGCTGAACTGGTAAAGGTATATCCTTTGCCTAACATGAAAGTAAAGTTATTTTTCAGAAGCCTCGCAGATCTATGGTCTAGTGAATATACTGAAAAAATGATATGCATCCTAAAGGTTTTGAATTTTTATCAATTTATTGGAGGAATTGATTTTGCTCTCAGCATTTTCACAGGAGCAAAAATTTTAGATCTTGAAATTATTCCTTTTAAGCATGAAGTAGAGAAATACATTCTATCTCTAAAAATCCTAGACATTTTTGAGGAATTAGAAGCATCCTTTCTGCAAAGGTTTGATGAGAATTATGCACCAAATGACACTTTTCCTCAATATGAAATTTTTGAAGGATTTGTTGACTGGGAGATAAAAGATGGTTTCTGCGGAAAAAAGCCAACCACTAGGATATCCCAGTGCATTCAAAGGACGTTGCAGTATCTCAAAACTTTCTCATCTCCGTGGGATTATCATAGTCTCAGACTAAGGGAAAGTATTACTCCTAATCCTTTTGCACAGGTTTTTAGTCATGAGGAGATTGGAAAAATCAAGACAAGCAATAATGCAGAAATGATTAAGCAGCATACTGGATGGTTCAATGAGTTCGGGAATCTGAGGTTAAGAGAAAAAATACAGATTCTACAAAAAATGGATGATTTACAAGGAGAGCCCAAGGCATTAAGATTTATAATTAATCAAAAGGCTTTGGTAACTATCAACGTTATTTCAACTAATTGGAATAACAATGTAATCCATATTATTAGTTTGATGATTTCAAATAGAATCTATACGTTGATGATTTTTGAATTAGGTTGGAAAAACAAAGATTTTATGAGTGATAATTGCAGAGAATGGGTTCAAGATGCAATTGAAGTTCCACTAATATGTTTCAAATTTTTAAATGGGAACTTTTAAACGGCATCGACTTGGCAGTACATAGGTCACCCACGATCAGAAATGTCTTTAAAGATTCTTTCCTAGATATCGAGATCAGTCCTTTATCTTTCCTTACCAAGTGGGGAAAACAATCGGCTATGTACACACCTCAGCAACAGGGTCTCCACCAAATAAAGACAAATACGGAAAGGGGAAAATCATCAAGAGCATCATCAAGAAGGACAATAATTTTAGATGATGATGCCAAGGGAAAAGGAAAAGCAAAAGAATCTACTTTATGGAACGAGCTGCCAGATGCCCAGGACCCAACAGATATCGATTGGGACGAAGAGTACTCTAAGATGATGGAACATCACTACCAAAAGATGCTCGATGAGTCCAAGCCAGCACATGATTCTTCAGAAGAATCTGATTTTGATAATTACTATGATTCAGATAGAAGTCAGAAAGGACCATGGTAGAATCTTTTGTACCAAAAAAGTTGAGTAGACACTATCGGCGAAAATATGCCGAAAGGACCCTCAATTATTTCTGATTTTTTCATTCTAGTTTAGAAGAGTAGAGTCAGGGAGTCTATAAAAAGAGAGATCTGCAGATGTTCAAGACATTGCTTGACAGAGAACTCTGAGATCTCATGTTGTAATAAGTCTTATGTATTTTGCTTGTTTTTATTAATATCGAAGCCTATTGGGCCGCCTGTCTGAGGACAGTTTCTGTCATCCAAAAGAACTTGGAACTGTAAGGCGAAGGCGTTTGAAGACCCATGGATAGAGGTCATCGTTGCGCGTGCATGTTCGATTGAGGAGAAGTAACCCGCCTCAGATCTGCTGTTTAATAGTCTTCGAATTTGATCAGAAGTAAGTTCTAATACCAAGGCTTTCTATTGTTGGGATTGCATTGTGCTTGCTTGGCTTTGCTTAGCCTCATCCCATAATTTGTGCTCAATTTAGTAAAGCTTGCTACAGTGCTGCTACAGTTTCGCGCGCTCCACGCGCTACCCTATTGTTTCTCTATTTATCGATCACCATATTCCTCTCTGTTTATCAATCACCCTTTGGATCGCTTTTACCTTCTCAGGATCTATTGAAATCCCTTCACCTTATATGATATGACCTAAATAATCAATCCTTTCCTGAAAGAATGAACACTTGGATAGTTTTCCATACAACTGACATTCTCTAAGGCAGGACAATACTATCCGTAAATGATCTTCATGCTCTTTCTTATTCTTGGAATAGATGAGAATATCATCTAAAAAGACTTGTACAAATTGATCAAGATATTCGCGGAAAACATTGTTCATAAGATTCATGAATATTGCTAGTGCATTTGTTAATCCAAATGGTACCACAGTAAATTCATAATGTCCAAAACGTGTCCGAAATGCAGTCTTAGAAATATCATTTTCAAAAATCCTTAGCTGATGATAGCCTGATCGAAGATCAATTTTTGAAAAGACAATAGCTCCTTTCATTTGATCGAAAAGATCATCGATTCGAGGCATAGGGTATTGATTCTTTACTGTAGCTCGATTCAAATCTCGATAATCAATGCATAATCTTAAAGATCCATCTTTCTTCTTCACAAAAATTACAGGAGCGCCCCAAGGTGATGTACTGGGCCGAATATGCCCTAATCCAGTAGTTCCTTAAATTGAATTTGCAATTCTTGAAGTTCTGGAGCTGTCATTCTATAAGGCGTTTTAGAGATCGATTGGGTACCTGGTTTTAATTCAATAGTGAGATCCAGCTCTCTTACCGGGGGTAATACTGGTAGTTCTTTTGGAAATACATTCGGGAATTCGGCTAACACCAGATATTGTCCTAAGGATGGTCCTTTTTCTTCGCTTACTTCTTGAATTACATAAGCCTAACAACCTTTCCTTAAACAACGCTTTATTTTCATTCCTCTTGATTCCTTGAATTTGGATTACTTCTCCTGCATCATTTATACCTAGAATTCTTTTCCCATAACAGTCTACCCAAGCTTGATGAGCTTTTAGCCAATCCATACCTATGATAAGATCATAAGTTCCCAAGGCTGTGACATAAACATTCAGTTTAGTCGTATAGACCCCTAGGTCAATTTTGCATTGATCCACACTTAAGCCCACGGATTGGAGTTCTCCTGAGGCCATTTCCACCTGATTGAAATCATTTTGTCTGCGAGCTACCAACCCACATTTGTTTAATGCATATGACGAAATGAAACTATCTGTGGCACCAGTATCAAATAAGATTTTGAGTTTTATACTATTGATAATACCTGAAGATTCCACTACAATGGATTGATGCACTGCTTGGTCGTTGCTGACTACTGCATGAATTCTATGATTACCTCGATTGTTTGATATCGGTTCCTTTCCAGTCCTATGCAATATATTCGACGAAGCTTCTGGACAATCACGTTGAAAATGCGGTCCCCTACATCCCCAACAATTAAGCTGCGTTGATCCTCTTGAATCAGGATGTAAATTCTAGAGAACGAGCTTCGTCCTCTCATGTTGATTCCTCTCGAATTTCTTCCTCTACTGGCAGTCCCTCGAGATGTCCATGGACTGGTGTTTGATGATTCCGCGACTATAGTGTTTACTGCGATGGGAGGTCTTGTTCCTATATTTCTTGGGGTAAACCTGTTACCGTAAGGTGGCCTTGAGCTACCTCCTCTGAAGAAGTTTCGGGGAGTCTTTCCTGGAAATCCTGATTGTAAAGGTTCTGCTGGCCCTATATCTTTTTTGATTCCAAGGTGCTCTTCTGCATAACGACCACATTCAACCGCCTTAGCTACTGATGATGGTTTCCACATGCTTACCAAGGCTCTGATGCACGGATTTAACCCAAATATGAAGCGTTCAGCTTGACGTTCATCAGAATCTAAGTAGTGAATGTATTTTACAAGCTCCATAAACCTTATCTCGTACTCTTCCACTGTTTTTTTCCTTGAATTAATGTATGAAAGGCTCTGGCTTGTTGTTGCTGAAAGTATGGAGGTAAATACTTTGTGCAGAACCTTTCCTCAAATTGTTCCCAAGGGACATTATCCGATGTAAGGTGCAGCTGCTTTTCTAGATTTCCCCACCAAATCAAGGCACTTTCCTTCAATTGAAATACAACAATTTTTGTTTTTGCCGAAGAAGAATATTCTCTTAATCTAAAGCATTTGTTCGTTCCTTCTAACCATGCTTCAGCGCGTTCACCTGCTCGACCTCCTGAGAATTCTGGGAGTCTAATTTTCTGAAGCTCTCTAGAAATGTCTTCTTTTGATCTTTTGGGCTCAAAATTCTTTGGTTCCACTGAACTGGTAGCTAAAGGTTGAAATTCCTCTTTGGTCTTAGCCTTAGTTGATTCTTTTAATGTCTCCAATAAGGCTTCCAATCACGGTGAACTCTGGTGCTGGGGCGATTGATGTTGATAATGGTCTTGGTGGTGATGATGGTGATGGTGGTGGTGATGGGGAGGATGATGGCGACAATGGCGGAATTAATGACGGTGATGCTGCCCGATCACGTCATTGCCGCTCATATGTCTTTCCCATTGTAATGGTTGCTATATACATAATAAAAGTCTATAAAAAATTTTGAGGTAGACAATCGAATTTAACATATAATTTTCTTTTGCAAATTCACATTCATAAACAGGTATAGTTTTTGCTATTTTTATCTGCTAAGCAGATCTTACTAGTACCGAGGTCAAGGGGGGTGGTCTCGCAACCTCCTTGTCCTAATGCAGGGTATTCTGTCCTAATATGAAATAATGCAGAAGTGTATGGCCATTAGCTCCTAAGGTAGATCATCTAAAATTTATTACTAAATAACATTCACAAAATGAAATTGTTAAATGCCTCATTACAATGAACGTCGGCAACATACCCGTCACACCTCAATCTAGCTATTACCTTTAAAGAAGGGCATACATATTTATATTTTTGAATATATTACTTAGATATGGATTAAACCTATAATATATATAAATGAAGGATTGTTCTGGTTGCATATCAGTTTGACTTTTAGCCGGGAAATTTACCATAGACATGTCATGATTAAAATCTAGAAGAGATACAGTTTAGCAGTCTACCATACCATAAATGTAGGTTGGGGTCAAAATGAAGGGTAAATTCAGATCAATAGTCAAATTGTACATAAAATGTAGGTCAGTGGCCTATATATTGCAATTGATCAGGCAAGGTAGAAAAAAAAATGGTTCTTTTAATGTTTCTACAGTATCCTACTTTGAAATTCGAGTGACTGAGGACCAAAGGCACTATTACTAAGTATATAGATCCTAAATATTCTTGTCAATATGCAGAGGAGGATGCAGTGTTGAGAGGGTTTCACATAATGAAAATTTGCAATCAGGTTTACTTCAGACAGCTCTAGGACTTGCGCATTGTATATGCTTCACAGAATGATCCTAAAATTTTATAAGAGTGGTCAGACCTCAACCAGTACAGCAGAAGAGAGACATGGAACAACTATAATATAACCAAATCACGTTAAGTTTTTGGAATATTCTAAATGTAAAACAGAAGATCAATTTATCTATGACGAAAATGGCAAACGGCTAGTACATAACAAGATATTTTAACAGTAAAGACAATTTTCAGACCAAGCTAAAAATGTGGATGGCTACTAATATATCTGATCTCCAATAAATCAGTCTGCAATGCCAAATTTCGATCATTGGATAAGCATGGAACAGGGAAATAGGTGTTCAACTATATGGGGGTGGATTATGGCACACCTAGTTTGATCGAGATTTGACTGTTGCGGGCCGTGTGATGGTAAAGCGAAACGTTGATGGTGTTGTTTCATACACACATGAACTTGTTAGAATCCAAGAACCTACTCTTAGAATACCAACTCTTGCTATTCATTTGGACAGGGCAGTGAATGATGGATTTAAGATTGATAAACAGGCCCATCTTATACCTGTTCTGGCAATAGCTATCAAGTAAATTCATATCGCAAAAGAATAGAATTTTTGTATCAGATTGAGAGGTGCTATGATGTCAGTGGTTTGCAAAGAGTACTTAACTCGTTGATAAATCTGGCATTTTGAACGGTCTTGTTTTGAACCAAATGATCAGGAATTTGATCAGATTGGCATTCATGGCTGAAGTTAATAGGCTAGTTGTATCAAATGATAAATGCACAGAAAGCAATGAAGATGTTCATGTAGATGCTAAGCAAAAGGCAGGGCAAGAAACGAATATAGTATAAGGTGAAGATTCTGAGAGCATGCAACATCATTTGCTTTTACTACAGTTGATTGCGAGTAGGATTGGCTGCAAACCAAAAGAAATATGCGATTTTGAATTACAACTATGTGATACACAACCAAGTGTAATTGCTGGCATTGCAAAGGAATTCATATTTTTAGGCCGTCTTGATAACCTTTGCATGTCATTCTGTGCCATGGTGATCGAACAGAACCAAACAAGCACGACTGTTGTTCTATAACAGAAAGAGTCACAGACAAAAATTGTAAAGAGAAGGAAAACCATGGGTATAGCAATGGCGAGATTCGGAGAGGGCGACAAGAGATGGATAGTAGACGACCAAGCAGACGGGACTAACATTCATAATTGGCATTGGGCAGAGAAAGATTGCCTGGAATGGTCCAGGGGACGCCTTTCTGATCTCCTCCAAGATCTCACAGTCCTCGATGGCCATGCCCAGGGAAGTAATTTGTTCTTCTTCATCAAAACTCGCACAGTGGACAAGGTGGAGGGCGAGGCCTACATTAATATCTGCAAGGGGAAGGTTATTCTTGGCTACAAGCTCATTGTCACGATCTCGTGGAGTGGCGAGGCCAAGGATGAGAGCGACAACACCCTCGCCACCATGGACGACAATCTTCACCTGCCTTACCTAGCCGACGAGAATGCCGACCAGGACCCCGAGATCAAAATCTCTGTTAATACAGACACACCCTATGCGGAGGAGCTCCGCCAAGCCTTTCTTGCCCAAGGGAAGCCTTTCGTATTAGAGAGGGTGAAACAATACATTCAGCATATGCCGGCCGGAGGGCCCGCCAAAGACGAACTGGAATCCAAAGTCCTTGTATCCAAAGACAAACCCTCAAAGCCCAAGCTCCCTGAGAAAGGCGTGGAAGGCAAACAGATTCCTTCTGCCCCCCCTCCGATTGTCAAGGAGAGTTTCAAGACTATTCGTCTAACGGAGAAGTTCCATTCCAGGCCTCGCGATATATTCGACATTCTCATGGATGAGAATAAATGGAAGGGTTTCACTCAGAGTAATGCCAAATTCTTTCTCTCTATTTGATGGTGCCATCATGGGGGTCATTCAGAATCTGTAGCAAGACCAGCTTCTCATCCAGAAGTGGAGATTCGGGAATTGGGACGATGGGGTTTTCTCTACTGTTACGATGACATTTGAGGAACCAGAAGTAGGGGTTACCATAGTGAAGCTTACACAGACCAATGTACCTGAAGAAGATAGGTTTGGCAATGCTACAGTGGTGGAGAATACTGAGAGGGATTGGAGGGAACTTTTTTTCCACAAGATCCGAGCAGTCTTTGGATATGGAATCTGAGAATCCAACTATAGCACCATCAATGTAGGGCCTATGAGGTCGAAAGGGTTTGAACAATGCTCTGATACCATATGTAAGAGCCGTGAACAGATGTACATAAAACAGTAAGGGATTTAAAGCATGAACCTGTAACATTTTCAACAGAAATCTGACAAAATCAATTAACGAGACTGTTGAGGTACCTACCTGTACTCCTGCAGTTGAAGATGCCTCTGGCTATGCTGCTACAGTTACCGAGAGACCGAATCCACCCAGCTAGACTAAGCAGAGCCTGGCTGCTCAATCCAGTAAGCTTCTTAACAGAAGCTGACTGTTCCCCCATGCCCAAAACCTCAGAACTCTCAAGCTCTTCCTATGGTTGATTCCCTTCTCCTTCTGAATTCTTCCCTCTGGTTTCTATGTGCCCCTCTGAATTCCATGTCGCGTGGTTTTTATGCTCTGGCTTGGCGGTGGCCACCCTTCCATCTGCAGCGACCGCTCACCCCGCAGAGGACATGCCCGTGCTTACGTATCCCTTCCTGGTCTTCTTTCCAGTCATGAATGAATACCCCTTTATGTTTTAAACCATATGGTATATATTCTTTTAATATGACCATTACATTTGTATATACATGTATCATTAAAACATTATAACGTTATATATATTTTTTTAACATATTACATTGTTTTATAAATATTTGTTTTAAATATAGCATTATAAACTTTATACTTGGATCCCCTTTTTAATTGATTACTTATATTAATATTTAACATTTATTTTATTAATTTATTAATATAATTTTATCAATATTCTGGAGCATATAATATATATATAGTCCTCTTTGATCTAACCATACATACGCAATATTGATGAATGAGTAGAACTTCTATTCCAAGAAGTGTCATGGTATTTAGTTCTTATAATCAATTTAGTATAAAATACTAGTGCGGTGTATGTGACACATGCATATGTAGCTATCATATGCTTGTACCGTATACCTGCTATTATGGTTGCGCTCTTTGTATTTGTAGATGGGTCGTTACACCATAGCCCAAGAACAAGGCATTGATCTCAGAAAATTTGGTGATCAACCCCATTTTCCTCTTCTTTTTCTCCTCCCAAAAATTTCAGTCTCTCACCTAGACATTCTTGCTAGGGCATCATGTGAATTTCTCTAGAAATTCGAAGGTAGAAATATTTTCTTATATAGATAATACTTGTGATTCTTTTATCTTTATGTTTTCCTTTTATCTTTTAGTTCATCAAGCAAATACCAAAACAATAACACAAGGACAACATGTAGGTGGATAGCTAGAGAAAAACCCCTATCTAGGGGAAAACCTAATCAACAATTCTTCCTTCAATAGTTTCTTGAGATAATCCAAGACTCTTTGACCTAGACAAAGTCTCCATCCGCACCAAGTCAACCCTCAATCCTTCTTACAGATGATAACTCTTCAAAGGCAACTTCGACCTAGCAGCTTTGACCCAGTAGCAGCAGCAGCAGCAACTTCGACCTCCCTTGATACACCTCAGAAGTGAGAGAGAGTTGGCCCAAAATTTTGATCTTGGTGTCTTCTATCTTTATCCAAAAACTCGCACTCCTTTCTAGCTCTTCTTCCAAACCATTTTCAATTTCACACTTCCCAACTTCCAGTTTTAGATATCAAACTGTGTGAGAGAGTGGATTTTTCCAAATGAATTTGAACTGTCTTGTATATATAGCCTTCCAGTGATGTCGAATTACCCTTCTTGAGGCCGAATTAATCTTTTGTAATGTCCCAAATGAGGAAAAATTGGAACACTCACTTCACACAAAATTACCATTCACTTAATTTCATGTGGGTTACGACTATGCACAATTTTTGCCAAGAAACATAACCAAAACACCAGAAATTGATAGAAACAATGAACCCATAAATTATATGGCAATCTCACTAAAAATAACACAACATGGGGAACAATGAGAAATGCAACAACAAAATCTAGCTTTATTATATAGAAATATATGCCAATGCAATAGCTAGGAACGACCCTCCAAGATATGTAATAATACTAATACTGGCCTCCACACTGAAACAAGAAATCAATCACTACACCAGTGGATTCTGAATGAATCCACCAAGGGGAGATGTGTGCTTGTCCAATCTCTCTAAATCACCCGAGGGTTTCTATCCTGGGGCTACCAGTGGAGTAGAGAACTGGGTGCTCAACCTCTCATACAAGAGTCAATAACAAATCCAAGATGTCTCCAAATGACCTCCCCCTCCTCTTTTATAGATCTGATGGATAGATATCCAAGCCTCTAGAAGCATCTTATTTTATTATTATTCTAGAAGCTCCTCCATTGACTTTATCTTAAGTGACCTTTTAATTTAATTTTATTTCACTTAAATCACTTTTGGCCCATTTTCTCCAATCAATTATTTTTCCTTAATTAAATGCCTAATTAAAGTCATTTTTAACTAAGGAAAATGGTAAATCACCCACCATACTCTCTTCAGCCACTGGAAGTCACTTTTCAGGATCCCATCTTGTAGATCTTCTCATTCTGGTTCCAACGAGCTATTACACTGAGGTGTTCCATCAATTAATCTACTCGAAATGCCACCTCGAGCATAATTAATTAAGTTATGCTAATAATAACCCCGCTTTACGGGAATTATTAGAAAGTCACAGAACCAAAAACAAGATGTATGGAACTGATCATGATGGATAATATGCCAAGAAAATGCCATCGGAACCCATAAAAACTCCTCAAAGCTCCATCAAGACCCTTGATGACATAAACCTTCTCCATTAACTTGGCCATCCCTTGCCCTAGAAATACACCCTAGCTGTACTATGGAGAAAAATAAAAATGGGGACATTGCAGTCCTCCTGCCCCAAGATTGCTTGCCCTCAGGCAATTCAAATCTGTGGACCAATCTGGTGGCCCAATGCAACTGAGACCCAATGACCGGATCCCATACGAACCATTGGGTGATGCCCTGCTCTTGTGTCAACCCATCATAAACGGACCCCTCAATGCCCGGATCCTAGACTAATCTCTGACTAAATGTAATGTTCCTAAGTAGGAATACAAGTGATATATGAGCATACAATAAGTTCAGCGAATAGAAAAACGAAATAGACATTTACACATGAAAATGCTGGAAATAAGGTATTGCTGAGTCATTTTATTACTTCTGCAAGAGAAAAATACAATAGTAAATAGAATGGTGCACCTGGGCTTGTCTCAAGGGACAAGCATGACCAAACCCAGGTGAGCAATAGCCGAACTGAAGGCTACTGCACCATTCTGCACTGCGCTACCCAGAAAATTGCTCTTTCTGCTGACTTCAAATGACCGGAAATACCACTTCTCGTGCTTAGAAAATTATGAGATTTGAGTTCCTAACTCCTTGGCCTAAACCTAGAAAATCCCACGAAGGAATTTAACTAGTTCAGACTTTTGAAATTCGACCCCCAAGGAGCCCAACTTCAGCTGCAACTGCAAAACTCGACCTACTGGATTCTGAATGTAAAACCTCTTGGAAAGTGTCCAGAAATGCTGGGCTGATCCCTCCTACAAATCTCCGAACTTCCCGAATGAGTTTCCAGGCTGTAGCACTTGCCCCTAAGTCCCACGAAATTACTGGACTAGCCCTCTGTGCTGTCTCCCAGCCCTGGAATTCGAACTGCTGGGTTGCTGGCTTCTTTAGTTCCAAAAATCTCAAGAAATGTTGGCCTAATGTTTTCCTTCAGATTCCTTGGCTCTCTCAACTAATGGCTGATCTACTCTGGCTCAATCCTCTTCTGCGTATTTTCTTGGTGGCTTAGAAATACGCATTTCCTATGTGTGGTTGAATGATGGTGCTGTAGCAAACTCCTAGATCTCCTGAAAATGATGATGGAATTGCCTTCCTAGGGAAGGCACTCTAGGTCCCCCGAAGGTAAGGTTGAATCTCCTGCTTGAGAGATTCTTGGTTGAACAACTAGTTGTCTCGGCTAAGCAGCTGAGCGAACAGTCAAGTAAATTCGATTTGCAAGGTGAATGAATGATGCAAATGAGAGCCTCCTCCTCTTATGTTCGTGGGCCGTCCTTGCCTCATGTGGGCCCCTCCATTCAACATTTCAAATTCCCTCCAAGCCATTCGAATGGCCTAGTTCGAACTCCCACATGGGTGGCCCCCGCCTTCCACTAGCAACCAAATTAAGTCGAAATCTCTCCTAAGTCCCTATGTCAAAACTATTGGGTCCTTTTCCTTAGCCAAAAATGTGCAAAAATGTTTAGAGACACCTTGTTACAAATGTGTTTGAGAAGGGATATGACTGTCCTCCCCTCCCAAATGTTGCTTGCCCTCAAGCAACCTCAGAGCTGGGTGCTCCAAAATGTGCTCACCCTCCCAGGTGGCATCCTTATCCAGCAAGTTCTTCCCGTGTATGAAGAACTCCCTGATGGTCGTGCTCCTCTGCTTCCTCTCCCTCCTCTCCAAGATGGTCTCAGGCTCCAAAACCAAGTGGCCCTCATCATCCAGTGGGGGTAACTCTGTTGTTGTTGTCACCTGCTGGCCCAACACCTTTTTAAGGCACGAGACATGAAATACATTGTGAATCCTTCTCCCCGGAGGCAGCTCCAGCTCATAGGCCACCTCCCCAACTCGTCGAATCACCCGATGTGGCCCATAGAAGCGGGCTTGTAGCTTCTCGGCCCCCTTCTGCTTCAATGTGGAATACCTGTATGGCTGTAGACAGAAGTTCACCATGTCCCCCTCCTCGAAATGCCTCTCTGTCTAGTGCTGGTCTGCGTACACCTTCTGTTGGTTCTGTGTTGTCACCAAGTTATCCTTGAGAGCCTTGAGGATGTCTTGGCTCTCTTGGATCCAATCTTTGGCCTTTGGGGCCCAAATGTCTACAAAAACAACATCAGCAAAGGATAATGCATCATATCCATACAAAGCATGGAAAGGAATTATACCAATGGACATGCGGTCTGTTGTGTTGTAGCAGTACTCACCCAAATGCAGCCACCGGATCCAAGTCCTATGATGTGCTGTCACGTAGTTCCTCAAATACCCCTCCAACCACTGATTAACTCGCTCTGTTTGGCCATTTTTCTAGGGGTGGTAGCTCGTGCTAGGAGTGAGCTCGGTACCGACCAATTTGAAAAGCTCCTACCAAAAACCTCCCATGAACTTGCTATCCCTGTTACTCACAATGTTCTTAGGAAGTCTGTGTAATCGGAAAATCTCCCTAAAGAACAACTCTGCAACCTGTGTAGCCGAATACTTGGTGGGGATGGCGAAAAAGTGGGCATATTTGGTCAACTAGTTGACCACTCCATAAATGCAGTCCTTGCCCTACACTGTGGGGAGACTTGTGATGAAATCCATAGATATGCTTTCCCATTTCCCCTCGGGTATGGGAAGCGGCTATAGCAATCCTACAGGGTGAATCAACTCGCCCTTGTTCCGTTAACATGCCTCACACTCCTGTACGTGCTTCAACATGGCCCCCTTGAGGCCCTTCCACGTGAATCTCTCCCTGATTGCCATATATGTCTTCCGGAATCCCTGGTGCCCGGATAATGCAAGTCATGTCTTGCCTGGAGAACTCTCTCCCTCAACTGCAAGTTGGGCACCAGAAAAATGCACCCCTTGTAATAGATGACCTCATCCATCACTCGATAGTGCTCATCTGCGGGGGTACCCTCCAAGATCTCGCATGCTCTCCTGTCCTTGGAGTACTCCACTAGTAGCTAAGCCTTCCAATCATGGCAGATGCTCATGAGTGATAGACCAACAGGTCTCCAAGATAGAGCATCGGCCACCACATTGTGCTCTCCTCGCACATACTCTATATTGAAGTCATAGGCCTGCACCTTTCTGACCCATCTCTGATGCCTGTCATTGAGGCCCTACTGCCCCATGAAGTGACGAAGATTGTTGTGCCGAAACCTGTTGCCTACCAAGTATTGTCAGAATTTGGCCAATGCATGCATGATGGCTAGCATCTCTTTGTCATATATGGAATATGACCGCTCATGTGGTAGGAGCTTCCGACTCTCGAAAGAAATGGGGTGCCCATCCTGTGATAGAACTGCTCCAACTCCCTCCCCAGATGCATCACACTCCACGTGAAGGGCTGGGAAAAATCTGGAAGTGCCAAGACCAGGCAACTGCTCATCACCTTCTTGAGGTGATCAAAGGCTACCTGTGCTCCATTAGTCCATGCGAAAGCCCTTCTCTTGGTCAAATCGGTCAAGGTTGCTGCCAATTGTGAAGACCCCTTGACAAACTTCCTGTAGTAGGTGCAGATGCCCAAGGACCCCCTCAGCGCTGTCACATCTTGGGGCACTGGCCAGTCACGGATAGCCCATATGTTCTCCTCATACACCTTCACGCCATTAACACTGATGATATGCCCTAAGCAGAGCATCTCTATCAAGTCAAACTCGCACTTGGATAGTTTGGCATAAAACTGTTGCTCCTCCAGAATACGTAATACCTCCTCCAAGTGCTGGAGATGCTCCTCCCACGTCTAGCTATAAATCAAAATATTGTTGAATAAACTAGCACAAACCTCCTCAACTATCTCCGGAAGACATGGTTCATGCACAATTGGAAGGTATCTAGAGCGTTGGTCACCCCAAATGGCATGACCAGGAACTCGAAGTACCCATAGTGGCACCGGAAAGCTGTCTTAGGGATGTCCTGATCCCTCACCTTGATCTGGTGGTACCCCGAACGCAGATCGATCTTAGAGAAGTACTTGGCTTCTCTAAGCTCATCTATCAACTCATCTATGCAGGGGGTGGGGTACCTGTTCTTCAATGTTTTCTGGTTGAGAGCTTGGTAGTCAATAGTAAATACACATGTGTAAGGTCCCATCCTTCTTCTTCACTAGTACTATTGAAGAAGCAAAGGGACTGGAACTTGGCTTGATATGGCCCAATGCAACCAACTTCTAAATGGCCCTCGCAATCTCATCCTTATAGGCCTTGGGATGCCTATAACGGGTAGTGATCACCGCCTGCACACCTAGCTCCAACTCAATAGTGTGCTCGAATCCCTTGTCTGGCGGTTGCCCTGGTGGAATGTCCCCAAACACCACTGCGTATCTGTCCAGCAAGGCTTGTATGTCTAGTGGTGGTCGTTGGGCTTGTCCCCCAACCTCTGAAATCCTTAGTTCGATTGCCCATTCGATGTCCCCATGTTGCAAATTTGCCTCCATCTTGTGGGTTGAGACTGTGTAGGGTGGATAAGAATGCATGCCTCCGAGAACTACTAGTTTTCCATCCGGCCCAGTAAACTCCATCTCTAGTTTCTTCCAGTCTGTAGTGACTCGCCCAAGGGAGTTCAACCACTGGACACCCATCACCACATTGGTGTCTGGCACATCGACCACAAAGAAGTGGTCCGTCATTGAGTAGTTCCCCACAACTATTGTCAAAGCAGGCACATACTAAGTGCACTGCATGGTACGGTCACCTGGTACTAGGTCCTGAGAAGCCTTCAAACTTAGTCATGGTGAGGCCCCTCCTCTAAACCAACTGGGCATCTATGAAGTTGTGGATAGCCCCACTGTCAACTAGGATTGACACCCATTGTCCTTGTATGGTGCCTTTGATCCTCAATGTCAAGAATTTGTGGGCCCTGCATAAAGAAGCAAGGACTCCCCCGGATGGGGCAAAGGATGCCCCTCCCTGTGGAGGTGGTGATGGTGACCCCCTATTTGCCGGACTCTCACCATCTCCCACACCACACTCCTGCTCCAACTTGTCCTCCTGATCACTGTCTAAAAAGACCTTAATATAATGTGCTTTGCCGACAGTGGACCGATGGCTTGGTGTCCATGGCTCACTGCATCTGAAGCACAATTTCCTCCTCCTAAGGTCCTTCCGTGTCTCATCATCCAACTGCCCCCTTCCCTGTGTGGTCCTTTGAGGTGGAGGTCTAGTGTCATGCTCCTTTTGTGGAAAAGGGATCCATGCAGGAAAAGGTGCTCTAGTCTTGGGGATGGCCCCTTGTAGATCTCTAGTACACAAAACTGCCTCCTATAGCGTGGAGGGTTTGCGTGACTTCACCAGTGCATGCAGGGGCTCAAGTAAGCCCTTAATGAAGGTGTATACCCTTCGAGCCTTTGATAGATCCGGAACCATCAATGACATTTGCAGAAACTCTGAAATATACTGCTCTAGGTTGCCTGTTCGACGCAGTTGGGTCAACTCCCTGAAATGGGCCTTCGGATCTCTTTGGTCAAAACGTTCCACCACCCTCCTGGTTAAATCCTCATAAGAAGCCACATTGGCATGCCCTAGGGTGGCCAAGCCATGAAACCACCAACCATGGGCTTCCCCCTCCATGTGTAGCGTGGCCATCTTGATGGATTCCTGTTTAGTCATCCGGTTGAGCTGGAAGTAGGTGTCCACCTTCTCAATCCATGCCCTAACAGTGCACTTGGCAGTGCTATTGAAAGTAGGGAAGTACATCCTCCCTATGGTCCTTTGCAGCTCATAGCTTTGTGTACCTTGTCCTCTATAGCCCTTGTTCTTCACACTCTGCTTGAGCTTGCAGAGATTTCTAAAAGAGAGTGCTTCCCTAAAGTCTGCATCGATAGATTTCCACTCTCTGAAATGGTCTCCCATTTGTGTGGGGTCTTCACCCCTTGTTGGTTTGATTTGTGCCACAGGTATGAAAGAGGGCAGTGTGGCTCGAGTTGGCCCACTAGCTTATGGGTGTGGTGTTGCTGGTGAGGGGTGATCGAATGGCTAGGAGGCTCCAGAAGTTTCCCCAAATAGAAACCCTCTAGGAATGGTTCTCTCTCTGTTTTGCATCTTAATCTCCTCCAACATATTTTTCTGTCCCTTGGCTAGTCATTTGAAGCCCCCAGGAGGTTGTCGAAATCCATCTCTTCCCTGCTCTTGGGTTCCATCATGTCCTCCTCTTCTACCATTGCTTTCCCCCCTGTCCTCCATGTTTGGAGTAATCTCCAACTCTCTTTCTCTACTCCGGTATCTTTGCCTTTTGTATGTGATGTTTTGTTGGTCCCCTTCTCTCATAGGAGAAAATCCCCCACAGCTGAGCCAAGAACTAGGCTTTGATACCACTGTAATGTTCCTAAGGAGGAATACAAGTGATATATGAGCATACAATCGGTTCAGAAAATAGAAAAACGAAATAGACATTAAACACCCATGGAAATGCTGGAAATAAGGAACTGCTAAGCCATTTTATTACTTCTGCAAGAGCAAAATACAATAGTAAATAGAATGGTGGACCTGGGCTTGTCTCAAGGGACAAGCATGACCAAACCCAGGTGAGCAATAGCTGAATTGAAGGCTGCTACAACTGCTGCACCAATCTGCACTGTGCTGCCCAGAAATTTGCTTTTTTGCTGACTTCGAATGGCTGGAAACACCACTTCCCGTGCTAAGAAAATATGAGATTCGAGATCCTGTCTCCTTGGCCTAAACCTAGAAAAGCCCACGAAGGAATTCAGTTGGTTCAGACTTCTGAAATTCGACCCCCAAGGAGCCCAACTTCAGCTGCAACTGCAAAACTTGGCCTGCTGGATTCTGACTGTAAAACCTCCCGGATGAGTTTCCTGGCTGTAGCACTTGTCCCCAAGTCCCATGAAATTGCTGGACTGGCCCTCTACGCTGTCTTCCAACCCTGGAATTCGAACTGCTGGGTTGATGACTTCTTTGGCTCCAAAACTCTCAAGAAATGCTAGCCTAATGCCGTCCTTCACATTCCTTAGCTCTCCCGGCAAATGATTGATCTACTGTGACTCAATTTTCGTCTGCATATTCTCTTGGTGGCCCAGAAATACGCATTCCCTGTGTGTGGCTGAATGATGGTGCTGTAGCAAACTCCCAGATCTCCTGAAAACGTTGATGGAACTGCCTTCTTAGGGCGGGCACTCAAGGTCCCCCAAAGGTAAGGTTGAATCTCCCGCTTGAGAGATTCGTGGCTGAACAACTAGTTTATTTGGCTAAGCAGTTGAGCGAAAGTCAACTAAATTCGATTTGCAAGGTGAATGAATGATGCAAATGAGAGCCTCCTCCTCTTTTTATCTTCGTGGGCCTTCCTTGCCTCATGTTGGCCCCTCCATTCAACATTTCGAATTCCCTCCTAGCCATTCAAATGGCCTAGTTCGAACTCCCACGTGGGTGGCCCCCACCTTCCACTAGCAACCAAATTAAGTCGAAATCTCTCCTAAGCCCCTAAGTTGAAACTGCTTGGTCCTTTTCCTTAGCTAAAAATGTGCAAAAATGTGTAGAGATACCCTACTACAAATGTGTTTGAGAAGGGACATGACACTGAGCGTGTCATCAACAAATCCTCTTGGATCACAATGCCACCAAGAACAAGTATCAAGGCTCCAAGACTACTGTTGTGCTAAAACTCCAACCACGAACGTTGCTCCATCTATGGTGTACCAACTCATCACCTCTCTCCAATCCAACCCTTGGCATAAACCAAGGGCAATCTCATCATCTGATGTTTAGTTGAAATACTGATGAGTAGCCAACCTACATCCTGCTACCAACTGAAGCATGTAATATCCCTCACCTCTAAGGGCTCCTGCAGTATACTGCTCCCGACTAAAAATTATACTCCATCAATAGGGTACTAGCTCATGATCTCTCGCCAATCCAATGCAATGACACCTATCCAAGGAACATGTCTACTAGGCTAATATGGGTCCCTACTCAACAGATAATTCTCTATCCGGTCAATCAACCAGATTTGTATAAGGAAATATACCCCTCTCACTATAACAGGCAAAAGTGGGCAAGATGTGCTACAAGCCCTATATATGTACTCTTGGAGAGGGTTGTTCCCTGAAAGTCCTTCAGCTTTGCTAGTTGCCTATACATCTACCCGCATCTCATCAATGGGTCGGCCAAAAGATGGATGCACCACCATCTCTAACAACTCCTACCGTCCACTAGCCTCCCACAAAACTAACCTATCAATCCTCAACACCTCTTGAGGACATGTGTCTCCAAACACGACCTCCTTGGAGGGTGCTTGCACATTTTCCTGCTCCACTCCAATGGTTGGCCCCAAGGGTATCTGCTCATCCTCCATAATGGGCTAAACATGAGCCACTAGCTAACTCTCTGAAAATGGCCCATGTCGCACACTGTGTATCAACTGTCTCATGCTCCTCTACATGCTCTCTATGCTGAATCATCAGTCGTTCATCTGCTCCCGGATCTCCTTCCCTCATGGGAACAATCTGCTGCTCATCATACTCCTCTACCGCACATGGATGCATATCTGGGCTATTGTCATTAACTCCACGATTGCTCGGGCTCCTCAGAGGTATCATCGTATGAACCCATGGACTCGTCTGAAGAAGAATCCTTACCCTGATGGTCAGAAGGAATCTCCATCTGCTCTACCTCTGTCATCTCCTCAGTGTCACTCAAGCATTAGTGGTCAGGTCCTCAAGGTCCCCTGCAGATGAAGCAAAGTCCCTTCCTCCTCAATTCATTCCTACTGCATGATCCTCCAAACTTGAGTAGCTCCTCCGTGGTCAACTGTCTCTTGAACAACCCAATGTTCTGCTCAACCAACCTTTCAGCTAGCTCATAAGAAGCAGGTGAGACTAGCTATTCTCTCCTCCAGACATACAACAATCGAGACTGCAACTCCCGACAAATGGCATCATGACCTCTCATGCATGATGATAAGATGGATTGCATGTGTGCTATGACTATGTCAAGGTGATGTTTCCTAATGCTGAAGAAGCATTGGAACATCTGCAAGATCAGACCATCACACTCTAGATCAAACATGATTTCATAGGTCCTAGTCATGGCCGTAACTCTTAAAATATCAAGCTTCTTCCCAAAGGTAGAGCCTGCACTGTTGTCCAAGTCTCGGGAAGTTTCTATCATCAATTTGAAAACTCTCCTCATAACATCATCATTGTAAGGAGCTATAAGGGCGGTTAGTCTCATGATGTTACTAAGACAAGATACAACTGGAAGTCTAACCCCTTCACAAGGTTCCTCCAAAAACTTGTGTTGTATTAGAGCCCAAATTAGTTTCTTCCCTTCTAACTGGCTCACTTTGGAAAGGAGTGCATCTAGTTCATCAAGTTTGAAAAGAATTTTCCATGTGACCCTCATGTGCTTCAAATCTGTCCCAAGTGTAAATATTTTGTGCCCTATTTCCTACCCCTTCTGTACATCCTTTGGTTGTTCTCTTTGAAGAATGGCATGGACCCCTTTTGAGAAGGGTTTGTTGTTTTGTTTTGGTTTTTGGTTTGGATTGTAGTTCATTGATGTATTGTTGTGTTGCCTTATGAGGTAGTTTTAGTACTCCATTGTTCAAAAGCAACCAGACATCAACATACAAGGCTTTGACTAACATCACAACAAAAGTATACAACGATAATATAGCGATATGACTAGTTGTTTCAACATATAGACCCTAATACATGACATCCCATACATCACTCAATAATTCAGGACGTGTGATGATTAGACCACATTACAAGGCTTGGTTTATGAGGAATATTTTGATGCAATGATATAAGATTCCAGTAAGGAAATCTTTCCAAATATCACAATTTTCTGAGTTTTCAGTGAACCTTTTAGACAAACATGTCACAAATGCAAGGTTGTGGGTGAAGTGTATTTACTGTTGTAGAATATGAACATACCAGGACACACAAATATGAAGAAACTAATCCCTAACTAGTAACTTCATAACTCAGAAAATTGGGGATCAATATCATAGTTGAGTTTGCATAGTGAGAGGAACAATGGAACCTGATTGGGGCCTTGTTGAGTGCCTTGTTGAAACGTTCATCCTTATTTGTAGCCAAACACTATTATACGCAACATCCTGAAGCCACAGTATTATATGTAGCCCAAAATATGCAAGCCTATCCAATCCACCAGCTTGACTCTCTTCTTCAGATGATGGTCTCTGCCTTAGAATATGCCACACAACTAATCATAGAAATGGGACTTGTTTTAGCATAGGCCGTAGTGTCCTTCCAAATCGTACCCAACAAAAAGAGGAATGTATGCCTTCGGTCCTCCTCGGCAAGAATTCACAGCTACCCCAACAAAATCATTCTTCAGCATATGTGAATGGAAACGTTGGAATCTTTTTTATGCTAATTCTAGAGCGAGTATATCAATTACACAGTCAAGATACATAGTTGTTATTTCTCCATTCGAAAACAACACGAACACACAAATCCCTCTTTCATTCTTGCTTGGAGACACAAATTTATATTTAATCTTTGTGTGCAACAGGAATTTTCCCACGCAAACATGGTCTTTGCCATCTGATAATCTCAGGATTCGGGCATCTTTAACTGATTGCGTGACT
The DNA here is from genome assembly GCA_000404065.3 of Pinus taeda. Taxonomy (NCBI): domain Eukaryota; kingdom Viridiplantae; phylum Streptophyta; class Pinopsida; order Pinales; family Pinaceae; genus Pinus; species Pinus taeda. Next base: position 52,678 of record APFE030219890.1, read on the forward strand.
TTGGAATTGGCGCTACAAGTCATCGAGAAATTCGCAATCTTCACATCCAACAATTTATGCCTCTTCGATCGCCAAAGCTCAATCAAAGTTGACCTGCCAGATTATACGATCCGTCACCAAATTTCTTCAGTGTGTGGATGATCCCTGGCCAGGAAGACACTCTCACATCGCCCGATTCAAAATGGCACAAACTTCTGATAAAATTTAGCAACCGAGTCGGCAGTAGACAATTCACGACCACACCTAGGGGAAAATGTGCCTCTGTTTAAGCAATTCGACTCGACTTCCCTCACATGCTTTTCAACCCAGGTGCATATATAATTCTCCACCCACGAATTCAATTCCTAACAGAGGCAGCTTCTAGAATAATTTCGGTCAAGAGGAATTTCGATTCCGCAAGCGGAAATTCTATCTCGATCTCCCAATAGAAATCATGCTTACTAACAGTGAACGACTCACGGCCTTGCAAATATTGAATCGGCCCCTTGACGAAATTTAATTTTGGTCGGCCTCAAAGCGATGACTCGGCCCAACAAAAGTTTTCCATGGCTCACGCTAATAATACTCCATGCCTCCACTAACCTTTGTTTGGCACCAAAATGAGCTACAAGAACACACGCTACTTCGCAACTACTGTCACTAGATTGATATATAATTTCCTCCTAAAGTCAACGCGGCGTCCATGTACTAAAGTGGCCGCTTGACGTCTCAACCCAGACTCCCTGACTCAAACCTTCGCCATGTCGATGTCAATGGCATGATGAATTGCTCTGCATATAGTTCCATCAATCAGATCCATGTGCAGTCACTAGCATCTGGAGAATTCGGCTGTCTCAACTTCGACTCAACAATTGTGCAACTCACAGCTAATGCGTTAAGATAATACAACCGCCGAATTGGCCCTATCTAAATAACACAAAATTTAGCTATAATAGTCGCACCATATGAAACTACTGACACAACAGCAGAGCAACTTCAACAGATGATTAGATTCATCCTTCACTTGTGAGATGGGCCCTTCGGTCTTCAAATTTCATATGCGGCTTTGGGGCTTCATACATCCGCTCTTCAAAATTATTTCAAGGCCCTCATAAAAATTAAAACAACCTGGCTTTCGACTTTCCAAATGCAATTTTAATACGGCTATGGCTACAAGAAAGTGGGTTTCGACTTCTCTGCCAAATTCTTCAACAATAATAGTTACAACTGAAAATTGAAAAACCTGCAGGCTGAGCCAAGAACAAGGCTTTGATATCATTGTAATGTCCCAAAGGAGAAAAAATTGGAACACTCACTTCACACAAAATTACCATTCACTTAATTTCATGTGGGTTTCGACTCTGCACAATTTTTGCCAAGAAACATAACCAAAACACCGAAAATTGACAGAAACAATGAACCCAAAAATTATATGGCAATCTCACTAAAAATAACACAACATGGGGAACAATGAGAAATGCAACAACAAAATCCAGCTTTATTATATAGAGCTGAAACCATGTTGGAAAATAAAAGATATTATTATGGTTTGATTCTCCTTTCTTGATAATTACTTGTGAGTGTGTTGGCTTCTTTTACTTATTTATTATCTTATCTTTCATCAAGCAATTATACACATATGAAGATTCCAAAAACAAGAGACACAAGATATAGGAACATGCCAAGGAAAAACCTCCCTTGAGGGGAAAACCCAGTCAAGATAATTCTTCCTTTCAATAGTATTCTTTGAAACTCTTTGTCCTGGACCAAGACCAGACTTTCTTCCACACAATGTTAGCCTCCAAGATCTTCGACCCCTTCCAACATCTTCGACTAGGTAGCAGCTTCTGGCAACAACAAAATCTTAGGATACTTCGATTGTTGATTTGGGGTAGCATTGGATGTGCTCTAGCCATCAAAATTGGTGTAGAGGCTAAAGCACATGAGAGCTCCAAGACCCATAAATGGTTTGGACAGATTGTACCCGGTTTGGGAGATATTAAAATAATTAATATTTTTAATGGAGTTCCTAAGTCTAAACTTAGGAAAAATAAAATATTAATGGATATTAATATAAAACTAGGTTAGAAGGCTCCAAAAGTCATGGATCAAGCCAAATCTAATCTTAACAGTTGATTAGAGATTTAATCTCGGCCATTGAAGGCCAACGGGAAAAGTATAAGAGGAGGCTTGAGGATTAGTTGGAGAATACACCAGAGTGATCAGTCATTCATTTTGCTAGAGCAGAGTTTCTAAGCAAAGGTGAATCAGTGATCAACAGTGAGGGGTAGTGGGTACTGGGCAGAGAGGCAGAGATAATGCCAAGAGACCAACACAAAAGTAGAGAGCGAGAGGCAGCAGCCAGTTCAGGCCACATAGAGCCCAACAGAGACAACGTGAGGCCAGAGGGACTGCGTCATCCATGCAGAACGCTGCAGGAGTGATGCAGAGGGTCCTAGAGGCTGCGCAATGCCTCGAAGGGCTGACGCAAAGGGTCCTGGGGCTGATGCAATTCAGCAGGAGGCTGATGCAGAGGCCAGAAGGGCCAACACTAAGCTTCAGAGTCAACGGAGAGGGTTACGTGGGACAAGTTTTCTGAATCCCTATTTCCGAATAGAGAGGTATTGCTGCCTTGTAATTTTTCTCTGTCGGGTGAGCCGGTTAGGCACCCAGTTGTACTCAAGGAAATACTGCATAATAATATACCCTCAGAATAGTTGCACCTGTTTTCCCACATTGGATTTTTTCGTGGACATTTGTCCAAAAATAACGATGTCACTTGTGTGTTTGTTTTCTTTTAGTTGATGATCTGTAGATGTTGTGAGTCGCGACTGTATTGTGTTTATTTCAATATTTAAATGTTTTAAATAACTTGTTCAGAATTTACAAGTAGGAGAAATAAACCAGCAAAATACAGATTAATTTTCTAACAGATAGACTTAAAAGATTCAACATGGTATCAAAGCATGGTTGCAGATCACGGGAAAGTTGAAGGCATCAACTAAGCAGAGCATTTGCAATAGATTTAGTTGTCCTGAGTGACATAGTTGATTCTTGCAGAAAGCGATAGAGGAAGGGTTGACGCAGAGGGACTGCGACATCAGTCTGGGCTAGAGAAAGGCTAGTGCAGAGGCTGAGGAGGGCAGAGAGAGGCTTATGCAGAGCCACACAGAGACCAGTAGGGTTGATGCAGTGGCTGAGGGAGCTTTTTTTGCCAGTGTCGAGAGTGTGCAGAGCCAAGAGGCATCCTTCAGTTGTTGGGGCGAAGGAAGTTGTGGGCAGTTTGCGGGAGCAAAGCTGGTGGGGTACTATGGTCAGAACAATACCTAACAGGGAAAAACCAAGGTAGAGGGAGTTGCTGCCGAGGCGGATTTCTAGCCAAGGAATCCGGATCAGTGTTGCAGTTGCACAAATGATCGGAGAGGGGAAACTTGATGGTTGGCAGAAGGATTTATAGGAGGGAAATCAAGACTCAAAGGGAGTCTAGAAGAGAACTTCTAGACGGGAAGTAGAGAGACTCAGCAGGAGTTGAAAAGAGAACTTCTAGGCGGGAAGTAGAGAGACTCAAAGGAGTCGACAGAGAAGAGTAGAGAGATGGCCATGAATGGGTTGAGGGATCAGGATAGGCTGGACGGAGCGCCCAACTTTGTGGTCTAGAAGGCTAGGATCCTATCCATTCTAGACAGACATCGCATCAAGAGCTTTGCCTTGAGAGTAGTGGCTATCCCAGTTGACTCGTAGCTAATGAAAGGTATGAGGGGGCAATGGCCAAGGCAAAATGCATCATCCTTGATGGGGTCAAGGATCATGTGGTCCAACACATTGCTGAGAAGGAGATGATAAAGGAGATGTGGGACACCTTGAAGACATTGTACCAACATACTTCTGTGCAGAGGAAGATGTTACTGGAGAATTAGCTAAGGTCATACTAGATGCAGAAGGGGGAGTAGATAGATCTCTTCCTAGGTCGGTTGAAGGAGATTCGGGACCGGCTTCCATAGAGGCCACGCCGGATTAGGAGTTGATGGTGAGGACCACACTTAACGTAGTCTCCGAGGAGTGGGATACATTTGTTCAAAGCATACTGGGCAGGGCGAGTCTTCCAGACTGGGAAGAATTGTGGGTGACTCTTCGCCAAGAGAGATCAGATGGCTGACCAAGACGGGAAGTAGTAGCAAAGGGGTCAAGATCAAGAAGGAAGAGGTGGAGGATGCAGCTCTGGCATCTGCGCGAAAGCAGGAGAAGAGGAAGAAGAAGGACCTCTCCAAGGTCAAGTGCTTCCACTGTGGGGAACTAGGTCACTATGCGAACCAGTGTCCAAGGAAGGAGAACAAGGGAGAGGCTTCTAAGTCTAAGGAAGTGCCAGCGAAGGCAGAGAAAGAAGTCGAGGAGGATGACGATTATGCCATGAGTGCTCATGTGCCACTAAAGAAGAAGTGGGGAGACATCGAGTTGTAGTCAAGAGGGCTATAGGCGATAAGGGGTAGGATCCTTGAGGTACCCAACCTCTTGGATTATAACTTGCTAAAGAAGCCCCTGGGAGAGAGAAGCAGGACTGGTGGATGTCAGTAGAGATGAATGCGAATGAAGCAGCAGAGAGTGATACAGTGCAGGAGTCCCCGAGCAGCGTGAGGATAGCAAGGTGCAACAGTGCGAGAGGCACGGGAGTGTTGCAACGATGCAGGATGGCACAAAGAGGTGTGCAACGGTGCGAGAAGCAGGGAGTTGTTGCAGCAACGCAGAGGTCAGTAGAGGGAGCACTTGTTAGTGGCAGAAATAGTTTTAGCATTGAAAGTGTTTCTAGCCTAACAGGGATGTCGAAAGTTGGGTGGATCAGTTATTTACTTCTCAGTCATTGAGTTGCAGTGCAGTAGCATGATGCAACATGACGAGAGGGGGATGTAGTGCAGATGCAGTGTTGGGAGAATGGAACAGCGACAGCACGGATGCAGAGGGAGATGTCGTATGGATGCAGTAGTGGCAGTGGCAGGGCCATGGGCAGCAGTATAGGATGCAACATTGTAGAGAATGTTGGGCGGGGAGGCCTAGCATCAACACAGGTACCGGTGCCGGATAACTAGTGTGATGCTCAGTGAGGAGTATTACTAGAGCACAGTGCTCGATAAGAGGGATTGTTGATTTGGGGTAGCATCAAATGCGCTCTAGCCATGAAAATTGGTGGAGAGGCTCAAGCACACGAGATCTCCAAGATCCAGAAATGGTTTGGACAGATTGTACCCAGTTTGGGAGATATTAAAATAATTAATATTTTTAATGGAGTTCCTAAGTCTAAACTTAGGAAAAATAAAATATTAATGGGTATTAACATAAAATTAGGTTAGAAGGTTCCAATAGCCATGAATCAAGCCAAATCTAATCTTAGCCGTTGATTATAGATTTAATCTCATCAGTTGAAGGACCTGTTAGCCCTGAGATGTAGTACTGACTTTTGGAAGGACAAAGAGGGGCTCGGTCTCGTCTGCTATTCTCAAAGGGGCCCCACCTGAGTCATTTTTCCCTTCTCCCCTTACCCCGCTTACTTTCTACCCTTCTTGTTCCTTCATTCACCTTCTAAACCCGACAAAATACTCCCTTTTGGCCTTAGCCCCAAGCGCAAAGCCAAAGTACCCACAAAACCCGACCATATGCCTTTACGCACTCATAACTCATCGCACTAACATTTCCACCGTAGATCTCCTGCCAATCCATCGGCCCATATTGCACCCGATAAAAGCAAATATGCCCGATCCCTCCTCGCCTTTAGATCACCTTCGCCAGATCTGACGGTCCTGGCTCATATCGCACGGGCAACCAACACAAACAATACCCGCGCGTTATGGGCGGTTTCTCTCTTCCCTCCGCCGCTACGTGTCATTCATTGAGTGGAATTGCGTGCCTTCTGACAGTTGCCACTTATCGCCCGAGGCCCACGCGATGAAAACCGTTACCGCTCAAGACAAACCACTCCCGCTTGTTATCGCTCGCACACCTCCACCGCCCGATAACCATCTGATCTACCTGCTTGAAGATCTAATGGCCCTGATAGGTCTCGCTCTCACCATGACCGATGGCCTCTGTAAATTGATCTCCGCCACACATGCTCCCGGATTCGATGGCCACCATCCACAATCATCCCAACCGTTCATCTGCCCATGCACTCCATCCCCACGTCGAGTCTAACTCCAACAACCACATTAAACCGAAAGCATGGCCAAATGGAGAAAAGGACACAACGCGACTCAAAAACCTAATTAAACAGTCATGGGACTCCACTGCCATAATCAATCTAACCACCTGAAGGACAACACAATACCAAACTGATGGAGTTTTCGTAACAGAGAAAGCAACTCCATCCGAAGATGCTATCAGACAGTTAAATGCAGTTGGTGGTCAATTAAGACACCTCCATCCCTAAGCGGCTAAAAGCCAGTGTAATGATAGAATATAAATAGTTAGAAGAAAGATGTAATCAAGGTTGGCATTTGATGTAAGGTTCAACTTCTGGAGACTGTAGACACTCTGTAACTTGCAGCATCTCATCTTCATTTTCAGCAATGTAAGCTTCTTTTGCTGTTACATGCTCACTGTCCATTTATTCTATGTTCTAAGCTTGTGCCTATGGCGCTGTATTCATGACTGCTTCCATGTTTAATACTACATAACTGTCATCTTATCTCTGTATTGAAATATTGAATGTATCAGTGAGTAGGCCACTCAGGTTTCTTCTGTGTTTGATGCAAAACAACTGTCATTTTGTCATTGCATTGATATATTAGATCTACAAGTTTCTTTACTGGTTGCAGCCGACCATCACATGGTTGTGTGTATCTGCTGGTATGGTCAGTATTCTCCATATTCACGTAATTTCTAAACTGTTGAGCATTGGTGGTCTAAAGCCTTGTAGTCTGAGAGTGTTCATGTATGTTTGGAGTGAAAACAAAGTAGAAGTGGTTATCTGGCTTGAACCAAACCATCATCCCTTCCAATAAACCTCTGCAAAAATAGTTTAATTTATATGTTACCAGACATCTCCGAGCTACAACCTAGGAGAGTTTCTTGGAGCTCTAACATAATTGGCGCCGTTGCCGAGGAGAGGAGATTGAAGCTCAACTTCCCTGGGAGAACGACATGGATCCAACTTTGATGATAGACAAAGTCTGGACACATTTTTGGTTGTAATCATCTATCTGGTGACTTTACTGAAGGCCGAACTTCTTGGTGACTCCACGTCATAGTTTTGGCTCAGTTTGTGAGGCACACTCGGAGAAATCCTCAGAAATCACTAGCTGACCCAGTGCCTGACCCTGAAAAGATTATCAAGCAAAGAAAGACATCACAAAAGGGAGCATCAGGATCAGGTAAACCTAAACAATCTTATACATCTGTGCGTAACAGAGTACATACATAGTGAGAATATAGCCTCTAGTACTAGCAATGAAGAGAAATTTTTAGAGATTCATAAAGCTCCCTATTCTTTAGGTCCTCCTTTGGATTTCAGCCCAAAGGGAACCTCCCCTCCTGTCCATCATATTCCTTTAGCCCTGTCAGTCATTTCCCAACTCCCTACCTTTCAGAGTTCCAGCGCCCTTTCATCTACCACAGTCATGGCAGACCCACAAGCACTCAACAAAATGGAAAGAATCATAGCTGCTAGGTATGGATCCTTGGTATTTCCTACTCCTCTGAATGCCATGCTTGTAGGAGAGTATCAGAAGTATATGCCTAAGTTTACTAGGACAGAGGGTGTTATAGCAGAAGAACATCTTGAGTCATTCTATAGCTATGTTGATAACCTAGATATTAGTGAAGATATGTGTGGATGAGAGTTTTTGTCCAAAGCCTTGATGGAGAGGCAAGAAAATGGTTTAGAGAATTAACCCCTAGGTCTATAACAGACATTGAGGCCTTAGATGATGTGTTCCTAAAGCATTGGGGGGATAAGAAAGATCTGCTCTATTATCATACTGAGTTTGGCAACCTAAAAAGGGAAGATGGGGAGTCATTGTCCGATTTCAATAAAAGGTTTAACCACATGTACAGCAAGATACCAGCTGAAGTGAAACCTACTCCCACCTCTGCCAAGCTCACCTATGCCAATGCCTTTGATTCTGACTTCTGCCTACTATTAAGAGAAAGAAGATGTGCTTCTCTAGGTGAAATGCAAGATGCAGCCTTGGAAGTAGAGTCCAATATCATGGCTGCAGAGAAACTCAAGGGACATGTCGACCGAAGGAGACAGGGGTGAATCTTCTTCATCTTCAGACCCCAAGATAGATAAATGACCAAAATGATAGAGTCATTGGCTTCTGAAATCTCCAAGCTGAAGGTTGAGCAACATCTAGGGAAAGGAAGGATTCCTAATACATTTGCTCCTAGAAATCCAAATCCATACAGAAGAGAAAATGAATAGTTGCAGATCATGCAAAAGGGAAGAGAGGTCAGTGAAGAACAGAAAGTGAAGACTCCTTTCTAGAATGTAGTCATGGAAGAGGAGCAGTATGATGAAGAGGATGAGATCCACTGCATAGAGGACAAAGGCAGTGCTGCCTTTTTGATGTTAGCTGCCTATGAGGAGTCATTACTCAAAGACCAGACCAGCCAAGAATGGGACAGAGAAGTTGTCTTGCAAACTGAAGATCAGCAGAGATATAACATGAGGTCAAGAATGAGTAATGTCAAAGAAAGTCCTGCCAAAAAAGCTACGGTCCCTACAGAGCAGCAAGCAAAAGCGACCAGCAGTTGATCCCATCGTCCTAAAGGCACCAACTCAAGAGGTAAGAGGCCCTGACAAGTCCCGTTCCCCTTTCAGCTTTGAATCAGAAGTCCAGAAGTTGAAAATATCTGTACCACTAATAGAACTAGTGAAGAGTGAGGCCTTTAAGAAGCCCATCCTTGATGCCCTTGAGCTCAAAGCCACACAAGCCCCCAATGACTATGTGAATTTGCAAGATGATAAACCTGCAGTTGTGCTTAGCCCCATGACTGAACCCTCTGATGATAGCTCCCCATCCTTCTATGTCTCCTTGACCATTCACGACAAAACCCTTCACAACTGTCTGTTGGACACAGGTGCTAGTCATAATCTGATGCCAAAAGCTGTCATGGATGAGTTAGGCCTGGATATCACCAGACCTTATCATGACTTGTTCTCTTTCGATTCCAGAAAAGTGAAATGCTTGGGGTTGATCAAAGATCTAGCCATCACCCTGGCTCAGCTGCCCATGAAGAGCATGATGATGGATATTGTGGTAGCATATGTCCCCCCAAGTTTGGCATGCTACTTTCCAGAGGATGGATTAAGAGGTTAGGTGGGACATTGCAAAACGACCTATCCTATGCCACTGTCTCGGTTTTTGGGGGAGAAAGCAGAAGATTATACAGGGAAGCTCAGCTAGCCTATATCATCAATGATGAAAAGAATCCCACTAATCATCCTATTTATGATGTGGACACTGACTTTGGAGCATGTATTCTCCAAATTGAAGAATCCTAGTTGGCCTCAGTGCAGCTCAAGAAACCAGTATGCCAGGTCATAGAGAAGGAAGGGCCACAGGTTTGGGATATGTTCTTTAATGGAGCCTGCTGTAAGGAAACTGCAGGAGCAAGTGTGGTGTTGTTATCCCCGAAACAAGAAAGCATACATCTGTCTTTCAAATTGACTTTTCAGGTCACCAACAACATAGCAGAGTATGAGGCTCTGATATTGGGCTTAAACACTGCCAAAGACATGGGAATCAGAGACATAAGGGTGTTTGGAGATGTTGATCTCATCATTTAGCGAGTGAACAAAACATTCCAAGCTAGGCACCCAAGGCTGAAAGCGTACAGAGACAAGGTATGGAGGCTCAAAGATTCTTTCAATAGCTTTTGTATCTCATATATTCCTAGAGTAAAAAATCAGCTTGCCGATTCACTTGCTGTGTCTGCTAGCATGTTCATCCCTCCCATGCCCCCTAGATTGGCTTATGAGGTTCAGGTAAAATATAGACCATCTCTGCCTGATAATGTCAAATACTGGAAAGTTTTTGAGGATGATGATGAAGTCAATAGGTTTCTACAAGTCATTGAGGAATTCTCTAAAATGCAAATTGATCAAGAGAACGAAGCCGTGGAAGAATGTCCTCAGTCCCAGCTGAGAAACAAAATTGGTCAGGACAACATTGTGCAATTACCCAGTAACTATATACCTAAAGGGTTGGTGCCTTTAGAGAAGCTGTTTGACCATAATGATGTGCCTTACCAGACTACCCAAAAAGAAAATGAGTCTACAGTCAATAGACATAACATAGGGAGCCCTGATCATCCAAAGTTTGTAAATCTGTCCACCCATTTGTTTGTTGCCCAAAGTTCTGAGTACTGCACCTTAATGAAGCAATTTGTTGATGTCTTTGCCTGGGAGTACAGTGACCTCAAGACTTATGACAAAAGCGTCATTCAACATAAGATTCCATTGGAGAAAGACACCATTCCTTTCAAACAGAAACTGAGACCCATAAGCCCTCTGCTTCTTCCCTTGATTGAGAGGTCTGCAGCACATCAGAGGAAGATCAAGGAAGCTTTTGATAGAAAAGCAAAGATGGATAATTTTTAGGTTGGTGACTGGGTTCTCAAATGGGATGCACTGAAGGAAAAGAAAGGCAATCATGGTAAATTTGATGCATTGTGGACAGGACCTTTTGTCATCTCTCAGGTCCAAGGGAATAATACTTTCATGCTGCAGAGTTTGGAAGGAGAAACAGTTTTTGATGGCCCAGTGAATGGGCGATTTTTGAAAGTTTATTTTGTTTAAGGTTTTCAAGCCTCGGTATTGTAAATATGTCATTTTTTAAAGTTTAGTGTAGGCTTATATAGACTCCATGCCCAATGGAATACTAGGCAATATTGTGATCTTGTTTTTATGAAAAAGGTAGTGGTCTACGGTTCTTGAAACCTCACAGGGAGGATTTCATCCCCAGAAGGAGCCAGTGTTAGCCCTGAGATGCAGTGCTGACTTTTGGAAGGACAAAGAGGGGCTCAGTCTGGTCCGTTGTTCTCAAAGGGGCCCCACCTGAGTCATTTTTCCCTTCTCCCCTTACCCCGCATACTTTCTACCCTTCCCGTTCCTTCATTCATCTTCTAAACCCGACAAAATATTCCCTTTTGACCTTAGCCCCAAGCACAAAGCCAAACTACCCATAAAACCCAACCATATGCCTTTACGCGCTCATAACTCATTGCACAGCATTTCCGCCGTCGATCTTCTCCCACCAATCCATCGGCCCATATTGCGCCCGATAAAAGCAAATATGCCCAATCCCTCTACGCTGTTAGATCACCTTCGCCACATCTGACGGTCCTTGCTCATATCGCACGGGAAACCAGCACAAACAATACCCGCACGATATGGGCAGTTTCTCTCTCCCCTCCGCCGCTACTTGTCATTCATTGAGTGGAATCACGCGGCTTCTAACAGTTACCACTTATCGCCCGAGGCCCGCGCGATGAAAACCATTACCGCTCAGGACAAACCACTCCTGCTCCTTATCGCCCGCACACCTCTACTACCCAATAATCATTTGATCTACCCGCCCGAAGATCTAACGACCCTGATAGGTCCTGCTCTCACCATGACCGATGGCCTTTGTAAATTTATCTCTGCCACACATATTCCCGAATCCGATGGCCACCATCCGCAATCATCCTAGCCGTTCATCTGCCCATGCACTCCATCCCCACATCCAATCTAACCCCAACAACCGCATTAAACAAAAAGCATGGCCGAATGGAGAAAAGGACATAGCACGACTCAGCAACCGAATTAAACAGTCATGGGACTCCACTGCCATAATCAATCTAACCACCTGAAGGACAACACAGTACCAAATTGATGGAGTTTTTGTAACAGAGAAAGCAACTGCATCCAAAGATGCTATCAGACAGTTAAATGTAGTTGGTGGTCAATTAAGACACCTCCATCCCTAAGCGGCTAAAAGCCAGTGTAATGATAGAATATAAATAGTTAGAAGAAAGATGTAATCAAGGTTGGCATTTGATGTAAGGTTCAACTTCTGGAGACTGTAGACACTCTGTAACTTGCAGCGTCTCATCGTCATTTTCAGCAATGCAAGCTTCTTTTGCTATTACATGCTCACTATCCATTTCTTCTCTGTTCTAAGCTTGTGCCTGTGGCGCTGTATTCATGATTGCTTCCATGTTTAATACTACACAACTGTCATCTTATCTCTGTATTGAAATATTGAATGTATCAATGAGTAGGCCACTTAGGTTTCTTTTGTGTCTGATGCAAAACAACTGTCATCTTGTCTTTGCATCGATAGATTAGATCTACAAGTTTCTTTACTGGTTGCAGCCGACCATCACATGGTTGTGTGTATCTGCTGGTGTGGTCAGTATTCTCCATATTCACCTAATTCCTAAACTGTTGAGCATTGGTGGTCTAAAGCCTTATAGTCTGAGAGTGTTCATGCATGTCTGGAGTGAAAACAGAGTAGAAGTGGTTATCTGGCTTGAACCAAACCATCATCCCTTCCAATAAACCTCTGCAAAAATAGTTTAATTTATATGTTACCAGGCATCTTCGAGCTACAACCTAGGAGAGTTTCTTGGAGCTCTAACAGGACCAATGAGAAAAGTATAGGAGGAGGCTTGAGGGTCAGTTGGAGAATACACTAGAGTGGTCAGTCATTCATTTTGCTAGAGCGAGTTTGCTAAGAAAAAGTGAATCAGTGATCAACAGCAAGGGGTAGTGGGTACTGGGTAAAGAGGCAGAGACAGTTCCAAGAGACCAGTGCAGAAGCAGAGAGCCAGAGGCAGCAACCAGTTCAGGCCACACAGAGCCTAGCAAAGACAACGCAGAGGCCAAAGGGACTGCGTCATCCACGCAGAAGGCTGCAGTAGTGACGCAGAGGGTCCCTGAGGCTGTGCAGTGCCTCAGAGGGCTAACACAGAGGGTCTTGGGGCTAACACAGTGTAGCAGGAGGTTAACGTAGAGGCCAGAAGGGCCAGCGCTGAGCTTTAGAGTTGCCAGGGAGGGTTTCGTGGGACAGGTTTTCTGAATACCTGTTTCCGAATAGAGAGGTATTGCTGCCGTGTAATTTTTCTCTGTCGGATGAGCCGATTAGGCACCCAGTTGTACTCAAGGAAATACTGCATAATAATATACCCTCAGAATAGATGCAACAGTTTTCTCGCATTGGGTTTTTCTGGGGACATTTGTCCAAAAATAACAGTGTCACTTGTGTGTGTTTTCTTTCAGCTGATGATTTGTAGATGTTGTGACTGTATTGTGTTTATTTTGGTATTTAAATGTTTTAAATAACTTGTTCAGTATTTAGAAGTAGAAGAAATAAACCAGCAGAATACAGATTAATTTTCTAACGGATAGAATTAGAAAATTCAACATCGATCTCCCAACGCAGACCACGAAACAGCGAGAGAGACACCAAAAACTCAATTTTCTTCTTCTCTAGAGATTCCCCCAAACTCCCACTTCTTTCGTCCTCCCGACAATAGACTTCGCACTTCTCCAGCTCTTCTTGAGATATTGAACTCCCTTGAGAGTGAGTGATGCAAATGACTTCAACCTCTTTCAATATATAGGCTTCTTGTGGGTCGAATGGGGGTCCTTAGGCCGACTTAATCTTCCTTAGGCCAACATGATGTGGAGGAGACATAATTCATATTTGACTTGATACATAACATTTCTACATGATTTGAAAGCCCAAGAAGGGTCTCTTCGAATATACAATGACTCTATAAACTCAATATTAATCCTAGGAGTCCACAATGGGGACTTTGACTAATATAATGATGACCCAAGCATGAGACCCATGCTTTAATAAGTCATTGTTACAATAATAAAAAATATTTTCTTTATTCTTTTGACAAGTACATTACACAATGACTCAAATACGTTATTGAAGACCGAACATAGTTACATTTTCTAACACCACCTTCATGTATTAAGTTTGCGGCCTTTTGATATCAGCAAGGTTTTCGGGCAGGTCGTCCCATTCTTTTAAGTGCCAAGGAATCAACTTGTCAGCGTTTTTTGTAATAGCAATGAAGAAAATTGCAGCACTCAGTCCTGATTACTATATTCCTTTAACAACAACATGTATACACTCTTAGACAATGATTTCACACTCTGGTTCCTTCTCACAATCACGCCCAACAATTTTTCTTGGACTCCAGATCTACACACATGAATTAATTTACACACAAAAACACTGAAATGAAATACTCAACTAGTTTATTTACATAGGATCAATAAACTCAAGGTTATCTCACATCTTCTTGGCGCTCCCATGAAGGAGTCAGGCCAGAACAGACTCTGATACCATGATAGAGAAAAATGAGAGAGTAGAGAGAGATCAAAGAGCGATTACACACAACGCAAAACACACACTATATTGTTATTGAGAACATAACAAATTACATATATAATTGTAGATCACCAACTTCTAGATGATAAGATCCAAAGAAGGTGGATCTATGACTCATAGACAACTCACACACATAGGCAAATAACTACTTCTGGAATCACACCTAGGGACTCACGATGACAATACACAACAACCTAAAACACATGGAAACATTACTTCCAATAGCCACTTCTTCTCATGATCATACACCAAAGTACCCACTAAAGCAAGTTCTAAAAAAAGAAATGATGTAAAAGTGATGTCATGTTTTAAAACAGGCCTCCCCTTTGGCCCCTTCACTAAGCCAAACTATAGTGTGACAAACTTATGTTCAAGTATATGAGGGGTGCACTTATAACGATTTTATGAAGGAAACGGTGGGACCATGGGGTGATATCATGCGGGGTTGTCCCCCCACACTTCACAAAGATGGTGTTGACTTAAAAGGAACATATATGAAGTGGCTTCCCTCTCATTTTTTAATCTTGGCATGTCATAAGTTTGCAAGATTGGAGTTGTGTGGCACCCCCTTAGCTTCATTAGCTGCCTTTTCAATAACCGTCATCCGCATTTGTTCAAGTGCTGCCTATTTGAACCTCTAATGGATGTGGATGGAGCCATCATCTCATTGAAGCATGTGTTGGTTATGACCAAGCCCATACTCATTTTTTATTGACGACCATACACTACTCATGAAGATGTTGTACAACTATGGTTTATGCATATTGGGTCTAGATCATGCAAGTAAAAAATCAAGGGGCTGCTTCCTACTGTTCAAACTATGTCACATCAAAAATTTACTTGGATTGCTTCATCCCACAAATGATTTGGCCTCTGGAATGTTTGCTGGGCTGCCTTCAACAAATTGACCAAACCATGTAGTGAATATGTGGACATAACTACATTGAAGAAGAGTTACATGCTTATGTTATTTTTAGGAAAGGTTGTTAAGGAGGTTGTTACCACTTCTTACTATTTTGGGAGATTATGACAACTAACTCCATTATATATTCAGTGTTGACTTAGTTCTTGGAGTTAGTTAGTTGTTTCCTAGATTATTTTATTGTGACCTTTTAGAGGAGATTGTGGATCTCAACAAACTCTTTCTACTTTTAGTAAGAGGTTTGTAGAGATTATTGTTTATAATAATTCCTAGGAGAACTAATGGATCTAAAGGAAACAATTGTTTATTGTATGAGGGAGAAGGGTTTGTTCTCTCCATTTGTAACTTGGTTTGGGATGGTGAAAAAATGGAAGTGCTTATGAGCAAAGCTAGCTCCAAGTTTTGGAAGACTTTGTCTTTATTCTATGTAAATGTTGTGGTTATTTTGTGTAATTTTATTTGTTTATATGTTCTAGGGCATATGCTTGGAGATTATAAATTTTGCAGGATCTTAACATGAAAGGCAAATAAGGCCAGAGAGGAGCACCATGCTACATTGAGGGTGCCAATAGTGATGTCATTAACTTGTGTCATTTACTCTCTGGTGATTTACCTTTAAGATCATAACATTTCACATGCCATATTTAAGTAGTGGGTATTTATGTATACAACCTTGGGTAAAGGGGCAACCTTACATTTGCTTTCATAAGGTGTCTTAAGGATGGAGCTTGCTTGCTTTCTAAGCAAGGTACTATGTATTCTAGGGAAAGGAAGAGAGGATTTGAGGGTTAGGTTTATGGGATAAGACTTGTGAAGGAGTTTCCCTATCCCTAAAATCCTTGTTAGAATTAGTATCCCGGATGGTTCTTGAAGAATGGTCCTTTAAAGGAGCGGGACCATATGGGGCCAAGTGGACCCGATCTAGGGTATGAAGAAAGTATGAAGCAACTAATGATATTCTTGCCCTAAACAAGGTTGGGAAAGGATCAAGTAAATAATTTCTCTTGAAGATGTTGTCTTGATCCTATGAGGTACTAACCTTGGGGATGGCAGGGCAAGTTTTGATCCTAGAGCTAGGGCTTGACTTTTCTCCCAACTCCATCGTCGAAATGGCTTCAAAATTGGAGAAGAGCTAGAGTAAAGCCCAACGCAGGAGACCCTAGGAGATCGATTTTTTTTATGGCTAGTTTGTGGGGAAATTGATGCCTTAGTTACCCCAATGTGGCTAGTCCCGGAAGGATGTGAGAAAATATCGATTTTAGTGACCGCCCTTGGTATATCAGTTCCTTAGTCTTTGGTAGAATGGAGTATATGTTGAGTAAGAGTAGGATTTCTTGGTTCCCAATCAAGGAGGCCTCAAGTTTACTTCGATTTGCCATCTAGGTCAAGAAGAAGCAACCTTGCAACTTTTATACTTTGATTTACAAGAGGAATGGCTTGTCAAGGTTAAATTTTACCCCTAGGAGATTTCGCTCACTTTACATGGCCCATACGTTGGAGGAATGCTATAATAGAAATAAATTCTACAATATCAAGCAGTAATGCATGTAGCAATTAGCCCTAGAATAGTGAAAATCCCAATCCAACATATATGACAAAAATAAACAAGAATAACATCAAAAGGTGCGTACTTACATGTAATAGAGTATATCCAACCATTCACAATCTACAATAAAGAAGCTCCAAGAGAAGATAGACTAATATCCACACATCAAAACTTATCCATAAAGCTCCAATTCATCCTTAGAAAAAGTGCGAAAATCTCAAGAGAGAGATAAGAGATCCAAAACCAAAGCGATGATGAGAAATGATCTCAACTCACTTGTATTTATAGACAACTTAGGACTTCGAATTAGCCTCCTTGGCCTACATAAACCCCAAAAATAAAATAATGTTTTGATAATGCAACTTTTGGTGACAAGCCCACCAAACTAGCCCATAAATGAAAAGATAAGTCTCTCAAGAGGTCAAATAATAATCTATGCATGTTGTAAGGCCCTCTTAGAGGCCTAATGAGGTCCATGGGTGCCATAAATGAAGAGGACCCTCAAAAGCAGTGGACAAGGGATTGGTCCCTTGTAATAACCTGTGGTGCTCCAAATGACATGTGGGGGCACACAAGTGTCCTCGTGGGTCTCCAAACAAATCGAAGATGTTGTAGATCGCCTGCAAGGGTTAGGATGATGGTAATTGTGGAAGTCCTGGATCATCTGCCAAGTGTGTGGTGTAGATCTGGGGTCAACTAGGCATGATGGATCAGGTGCATCCTCCTTGTCCAATAAGTGAACCAGGAGCAATCTCTGAATGGCTGTGGGGATCCATGGAGTGCAATCTGCTATTGTGGAGGCCCGTGGCTCTCAACGCTCACCCTACATGTGCCAATGTAGCCCTGTAGAGGATTAGGACCTCGTATAGGGAGACCAAACCCCAAATGGAAACCATCTGCAATCCTGCATTAGATTTAATGCGTCCCTTAGCCTTCCAGTACAACAAGTCATTAGAGAAATCGAGTAAATGATCTTACCTAATCATGGACCATAGTTGGGGACTTCATAATGACCTGCCCTTCCATAATGGGCTTCGGGATGTACCAATGTCTCCTAAACTTCAAATGGGGTTAACCAAGCACCCTATTAGGTTGTTTCTACTTCTAAAGGGGACAATATAGTTGAGGTACATGTGTCAAAAGGTGATGGCATGTGGTAGATAGGTGAATGAAGTAGGGAATGAGAAGGGGAAGCCCTTGGTCCCATGCTGGGGTACAAGGGTAGCTAACAAGAGGGAAGCCCACACTTGGGTTTCTAATGTGTAGGAAGGAGCAATCGTGGTACATGAGGTGCCCTGGCCTTGATTTTTCCACCCTTCTTTTATGCCTTTTGCCTTTTTATGATTTTCTTTGATTAATTGCTCGGGGCTCAAGGGGTTAGAGCATGATGTATAAGATATAGCAGTGAATTTCCCCTTTTAAGGTGGGACGGGCGATCGCCCACCAAGGGTTGGGAGAATTACGGGTTCCTATATGATGAAGAAGGTTCATAGAACCTGTAGGAACTAGGGTGATGGCCATGATGGTGGGGTAGAGCTCATGTATTGACTTTTGCTAACTTGTTGATTTTTTTTCCCGACCGTCTTTTGCATTTTGTGGTACTTTTCCTATTGAATGTGGCCATATATGCTTTTAACTTTCTTTTCAGCTGCATCAACCTCCGGGCTTCATTCCAGGCCATGACCCAAGGTGTGGGCAAGGGGAAGGGGCAAGCTAACCCTATGTGGATCCAATGGAGGAATGTGGACCCAGGCAGGAGAAATGATGGATGAGGTAATAATGAATGGAAAGAAGGTAATATAAGTGGATAAGGGAGTGGGGCCATGCTACCAAAATTAGGGTTTCCTATGAAATACCCTCTTTGGAACCGAATGGTCAGTAAAATAGATCCCATGGGACTAGAATCCAAGGTTAATTCCCAAGAGGGGTCTAGGGGACAAAAGCACAGACCTAGCCCATTATTTCTGCCGAATCCCCCCATTAATCCATGCCTAGAAGTGTCCACGATAAGCAAACTACAATACTCAATTGCCAAATGACAAGGCATACCTTTAGATTCGGGAGGCCCACCTTCAAACATACGATCATGGCAGATGGGCGAGGGACCACATGGCTGCCTCAAGTGGCGGAGAAGATGGCACAATGAGCTAGGTAGTGGCTGCTGCCTGCCGGCTGAGGACCATCTTGGAGAAAAAAAATTCTCCTAGGGATATTACCCACAAAATGGTGGGTAACAGTCCCAAAATGTTTCCTACCTAGTTGTAGTATAAAATGAACACCCTTAACCAATTTCCTAAAGTCCACAAATTCATCTCCACAGAAGAAATCTTATAATTTACTTTGAATGACTAATGTTATCTTGGTGAGTAGAATAAGTTGAATCATGTCTTTGAAATACATAATGAAAAGGTATTCAGAATGGCTTTACAAAACCACCTAGTAATTATTCAAGATTTTAGGAAGGAAACTAAATGAAGATGGTGCAAAATATTTTTAGCATTACACTGATTCGCAGATCATATAGGGCCATTGTAAGAGATGCAAATATCTTGTTGCTTAAAAGATCCCAAGATAATGAATCTACGTGTGTGTATGTGTGTATAGATATATTAATTGATGCTTAGCATTCTTTTATTAAATTTTCTTTCTTACATAATGCATTTTATTTATTTTTATATTTTGATTCATAAGTGCAAATGCTATACATTCATTTATAATGGGTAGTTATTTTTAAAAATATTATATTGAGCCATTTATGCCACATGTCGTGTAGACATTAGGCACGGACATTACACCTTCACACTAGGTTGTAGAATGCATCTCAGTGCAACAAAGTAGTGACTTTGTTATGCTAACAAACACGTATTTTCTACTATTTTTTATGTGACTACTGGAATGGGCCACTAAGGTGGTCTCATACTCGTGTGACACAAGATCGATTCCGTCCACTACCACTATAACCACCAGGTGTACATGCCTGCCTGTAATGTGGACACAAATAAATTGGAGTTTGAACCAATGACCTCATATTCTTTACATAACATGCTTTGCCAGGTGATCTGCAGCCCGGGGGCTACATTCTTGCTACTTCAAGTCTTATTTACTAGCTACATTTTGAACCTACCCTAACACATTCAACACCTCCATAGGGAGGATGTGAGATATACTATTTTTGCTCTTTAAAAAAAAAATTCCTGCCCTTTTAATGGACATGAGCGTGCATTAACAGGTTCTGAATTACATCTTATTCCCCGCCTTCTTGCCAACAAGAAAGAAACCATTCTAACCATCTCGTATCATATTTTTAAAGTTTCACATTGTGTTCCATTAGATGACAGGAAGAATGGGTTTGGCTAAACATTATGTGGTTATTCTCCCTGTCCACAGAACCAGTAAATTGGGCTGGTTATGAATCAGTATTCAACGAAAAAGAAACATACATGAACTATAGCATAAACTGTTCTGAGATGCTTACATGCACAGTTGATACTTCTCTAAGCCTTTGACATTAAGAAACCAAATTTTGTTTCCTTATTGTGCAGGTGCCTACTGTGAATCAAGAAACAGGAATTGCAGGACGTGAACCGACTGAAACCTTGTCAAAATTTAGATCTGGCAATATCTTATTCTCAGGAAAGAAAAAACGTGGAGAGGTGATTCAAATTATAAATATATGATGCAATTTTTAATAAGCTATGACAATTCTTGGTGCATCTTTTGAGACCTACGAAAAGTCAAATGTATCTCTCAATTATGTTTTAAATATGCATGCTTGAAACCAGAAACTAACAAAGTTTCATCTTAGCAGATTGGTTTAAGAAATTTTATTTCTATTGGCATCTAAATGTTTCTTTTCCTCTCTGATAATTGTACTGGGTACCATTTCACTACGCAGGTTTTCTTTGGACAGAATTTGATTTGTGAGGAATCATTGAAGCCTAAAGCTGGAAAAGAAAAAACCATCAGTGTGGGCGATTCAATACATGTTCTCAAGATGGTTAGCTCTTCGGGAGAAGCAGCTGTATGATAGAGTTAAAACACTGCACTTTTATAAGAATAACATGTTATTTTTTACAAGTAGTTACCATAGTCTGAAAAAATTGTTTTATAAGAATAACATGTTATTTGTTTTAGGTAGTTACCATAGTCTGAAAAACTTATAAAATGGTTTAAGGGGACGTATGTGCAAAAACTTCCATCCTTTTATACGGATGCTACCACAATTATTTGATTTTGTCATAATTTGGTTTCTTACGTACCAACATGACTTTGCAATCATTGATGAGTTTCATTCATTCAAGTTATCTTCAATGTTAGAATGTCTAAAGAATATGCAATCTACAACATTCATTTTGACCCTTGTACATGTAAGACACTAGGAATTAAATAGAGATTTGGCTTTAGAAATTTGTATAGCTATTCAGAGATCTGTCTTCCGGATCCTTCACATAAATCTTTTAGATTGCCGATGTGTTTTGAACCACCTAAGGTGGTTCATTTTCAGGACTATTAGATGAACCAAATTAGCTGGTTCAAAATGCATCAGCAATCTAAAAGATTTATGTAATGGATCCAGAAGACAGATCTCTGAATAACTCTACTCACAAAAGCCTCCATTCAGATATTTGTATAGCTCACATATTTAGTCAAGTGATACAATCACTTGACTAATGTTGAGCTTTTAAAGACCCGACCCTATTATTATGAAAACTCTGCAATTCACATTTTTGAATGGAGGGTTCGAGTCTTGACCTCTCGTAATTTTGATTGTTTATCTCTAGTTAAAGCTCTTTATCTTCTCGGAATTGTGAATTCCCTATTCATTAAGAAAGAAGAGTCTTACTAGAATCTGATTAGATTCTTCAATTAAACTCGTGAAATTGAAAATTACATCTGTTTTAAAATGTGTCAATCACTTTTCCAACTAAGTGGTTTTCACACATGGTTTCTACACACTGTTTTGGCACACGGATTTGTGGCTCACAGTTTGTGCCTTGAGAACTCTCTCTATATACTTTATACCATTATATTGTTGTAGAACGTGTGTGAGAGAAGTGAGGTTTTAGTAAGATATTTATGAAGATATCTTGGAGCTCGTAGAAGGATTATATTGGCATGTAACAGATCGTATTAGTGATGTATTTTGCAATATAAAGTTTATTCATATTGTGGTCATCGATATGACCAAACAAATATCTGTTGTAGAATGGTTAATGATCTATTTATCTATCATCTCTCGCAGTGTGATTTATCTTTATAATATGCTTATTGATTTAGTGCCAGTTATTATTTTACTGTGGGAATATTTCTTCATGCTGCTAAAATGTCATTTTTTACAGCTCAGAAATTTAACAGTTGGTCTCACAGCCACTGTGGGCTTTGCCTTGTGGTGCATTCTTGTTGTATGGCCTGAAATCTGAGGGATTTGGCAAAGGGAGTTTTGCCATTTGACATTGTTGCACTTGGAAACTGGGAGATAGTGAGTTGTTGTTGCAGCATAAGGAGCTTCAGATAGATCAACTAAAGACCAATGACCAGACTAGAGTTTTGAAAGGAAACCGTGAGCTATCTCCATTTCAAAGGTATTTTAGGCCTTGGGACGTGGTGGTTGGGCAGATTTGTGTCTGAGGAGTGTGGTTGACAAGAAATATTTGGAATAGAAAATGTGACCTCCATAAGTTCGGGCACTGAAATTGATAAGTTAATAGGTTTAACTTGTGGAAGATCAAGATGGTGCTTGTTCTTGAGGAGAGAGATCCTTTTGTTAAGATCTTTGGTACTAAGCCATAGAATATCTTCCAATATGATTACAACAAAATGGATAAGGCTAGGTTTGCTATAAATTTATGTCTTTGTGATTCAGTGCTCAGGAATGTTTAGGATATAGAATCAGCAAAAGCCTTGTGGGACAAGTTGCATTGTCTATATGAGGCAAGTCCCTAGTTAATAAAATATTTTTCAAAAGGAAGCTTTACAACCTCAAGATGAAGAAAGAGGATAACATGTTTGAACATTTTAATATGTTCAACTCAGTTGTGAATCAACTTGAATCCATTGGAAGAAACATGAGTGAGGAGAGATGCATGGTCCTCTTTAGTAGCCTCATGGATTCAGGGGAGAATCTCGTAGTAGTTATAAGTGGGATGAAAAATACAATCGACTCAAGTTTGATGATATTGTGGCCCAACTTTTGCAAGAAGAGACAAGGGAATGGAACTTTGAATCTACCTATAGAGTGTTGATCTAAAGATGATCTGAGGTTGTCATTGATGTCAATCAAAGCAGCACCAGGGGCTACCTTGATCTTGCAAGGGAATTTTGATTTGAAAACTTATTCTATTTTGAGTCAAGGATCTTCGAGATAGATTCTACTCGTCGAGATGTTTCGGTTGATATATGGCACGCCAAGTAATTCTTCATGGTTTGAGAGATATTCATGTTTGAAGTTAGTAACCTCAATTAGTGGGCTAAAACCCTATGGGGTTGTGGCATGGCACTCATAATTGGTTTTGGTCATTGAATAGTCATTAATTAATAATTTTTTAAGTTCCTAAAATCCCTCCAATATTCTCTATAGAAGCCCCTCTCAACTCTATAAAAAGAAATCTCATATATCCTCCAAATGAAGTGATCGTGGCATTTTCGCTATAAATTCATTTTTGCGAAGTCTTAGATTCTGAAATTAAAACCTATTTGATTTGCAATCCTAATGAACGTCGTGACCGAATTTCAGATCTTGGTTCGCTATATTTTCGGAGATATGCGCTGTGGAAGTTAGGGTTTTTGCAGGCTACCGAATTTCATCTCAAAGAAGTGACCTTGGGAAAATCGTCATAACTATCTCTCTGAGAAGAGGATTGGAATTCTGTAAAAAGTGGCGGATAGTGCATGGACTATAGTTTTATGTGTATCAATTTCAAAGCCAAATGAGGAAACAGTGACATGTGGCACATCATACAAGTTCGCTCCACTGAACTAGTCCATAATTAGGTCATTGTGAGAGATTGGGCATAAGTTTGACTTGAAGAGTCCAAATCGGGTCAGACCTCTGGCATTGGAAAGAAGACTCAGAGGGATTCTACAGGACCGAATATCACATGTTGGGGATCTAAAGTTGTAGAGATACATTAGATTAAATATCGTGCTCCTAGAAGGCAAGAAAAACTAGATCAAGTGTTGTCAAGGGGTGCAAAGGACCAGACTTTCTAGGGCAGCAAAATGATGCAGCAGAGGTAATCTACAGGTAAGTATCTTTAGTATAAGCAGGTTCATCTCTTAATTGCATTAGGTTCTTTGTATTCTAATTTGTTGTTTCTGTTTAGCACTGGCATATGCTTTGCAGGATGAGGTAAGTTTTGCTATTATCATGTCATGGGTATTTCCTTGAAGACTTTTTGCAGGTATTATATATTCATCAAGAGAAGACCCAATGCATAATCTAATGTTCTCAAGAATGAGAAAGGGTAGCATGACAAAAGCAACAATCAAGGTGCAAAACAACAGTAAGAAGTTCACCACATGAAGTCTTCAAGTGGGCAACACTGCATACAAACATTGTAAAAGTATCATTGTATAGAGTCATTGTAAAAGCATCTTTGTAAAAGTTGTACAAGTGTCTATCTGCCAAGAGTTGAAGAGGCAGCGTCAAGAGGTCTAGGATCATCATTAGGTGGTTGTGTCATAGTTGGGGTTATGGTCTAGTGTGTCTTCTTCTTTTACATCATTCTATATCATTGTAAAGTGGACCATTTTCCCTGGTACACGAGTCCATTCTTCTTTTATTCTTCTATAGGGTGGTAGGGTGGTGCTAGGCTGGTGCATGAAGTCACCAATAGGTTCAATCCTGTGAAAACTTTAGGGTGGTAGGGTGGTGCTGGGGTGAGTTGTAGCTCATTGGGTGTTGGGGCATCTGTTCAGTTGACTACTGAAGAATCTCGGGCGTTGGAGCGTCCATCCAGTGAGAGCTGGAGAAGTATACTTTTCTAGATTCCAGGAAGTTTGAGCTTTCTTTTCAATTAGAGTTGAAGATTAAATAATTATTAGAAAAGCATTCGGTGGTTTTTGACCCGGAGGGGGTTTTCCACCTAAAATTTTTGTGCCTCCTGTGCTCTTTTATTCACTGTTGTTACTGCATAAACATTAATGATAATTGAAGATCAACTAATGCTCTAAAAAGATTTAAAAGTGATAATTGCTAAGGAATACTAATTCACCCCCCTCTCAGTATTTTCCAACATAGAGTTGAAATCTAGTTTGGTTGTTCTAAATAACAGAAAGAGGAGAGGTCAAGTGGGACTAGTAGATCTAACTCAAGAGGAAGGTTTGTTAGTAGAGGAGGGAGGAAGAGGAAAATCATTTTCTGGAAGTGCCATCAAAAGGGGCACACTAAAAAGGAATACCAGTTGTACCAAGCTTCCAAATAAAAACAAAAAGAGTCCATTGTCATGCTTTCCAAAGGCAGGGAAGTAATTGCAAGTATTTACATATCTTCCTTGTGTTGTAATTAATAAAGAATATTGATTTGTGGGCTTGGGTGGCTCTTTTTGCATGACATTCCATAGAGAATGGTTTGTGGACTATGATGAAATAGGTCTTCGTAAGGTGTTCTTGGGTGATTATTTTAGCTATAATGTTGCAGGGATTGGGTTAATAACAATCAAGTTTGGGGATGGAAGAACAAGAATTATCCCCAAGCTAAGGTATATTCTAGGACTTTGTAATATCTTCATTTGATATTTCGTTAAATATTCGGGATTTTCTTTAGGAAATTACACCGTAAAATTTATTATCAAATTACATAAATCACAACAATGACAAACCTAAGGAACATCAATTGCAGTTCAAAATAGACAAGAGGAACATGCAACAATTCTCAACCTTATCATATTATTATAAAATCTTGTAATACATGCTAATACAAATATCTGGAAATGGTTGAGATGACAACCTCCAAGAGATTTGCTACAACACTGAATCAGGCCTCCAAAATAAAACTGAACTAAAAAATACACACTGTGAATTCTGAATGAATCCACCAAGGGATGAGACAGGTTTTCATCGAATCTCATTGGATAACCCAAGCGTTTTCGTCCTAGGGTTGACTGACGCTAAGAACTAGGTTCTCCATGGTGATTTCTGATGGCATCAGATGTGCTCTAAGCCTCAAATTTTGTAGGGAGGTTAGCACACATGCATTCCACAATACCCAGAAATCGTTTTGGGAAATTCCACTTGGAGACAGTTTTATTAAAATAATTAATTATTTTTAATGGAGGCCTAAGTCTAAACTTAGGAAATTAAAATAATTAAAGGATATTAATTAAATTGAGGGTGAAACTTCTAGAAGATGTAATGTCTCTTCGTAAATAATTTTGGAACAAAGTCTAATTTTGTATTATGGGGCCAATTTTGGAGTTAATGGACCCCATTCGATGCTATTAGGAGATTAGACTAGGAGAACATGTTTTGTTTAAAAGTTAAGTTACACATGGGGGCCACCCTCATTAGGGAATTACACATTCCCTAGTTCGATATGCATAGAGGGGAGATAATTTTTGCATGGTGTTGGTTAAGTGGGGCCCATGATGGAGGATGAAATGGAGGGAAAATTCCCCCACGAAAACTATATAAGGAGGCAACTCTCCTCTTCTCATTCATTCATGAGTGTATATCGATTTGTCTTGGTTGCTCGAGTTGCTTAGCCGAGTCACTCGCTGTTTAGCACGAGTTCTTAAGGCGAAGAGTGTTGAAGAATCTAGGGCTTTCAGAAATTAGAGTGATTCTCTTAACATGATAACAATTTGTGAAGTGTTTTTACAATTTATCTTAGCTTGATCTTCTTTTCATTATTAGTATGTGTGAGTGCTTCATCAAACTGCTATAAAAAACAAAAGAGGCAAGAACACAAAGTATTTGGCTTTGTGCCAGGGCCAAAACCTCTCCCTCTTGGAGAGGAAAACCTGCTCAAAATTCTTCTTATAGAGATTTCAATTGACGAATACCAAGACCATGACCCTTGACACATTCTGCCACTCCAAGACCAAGACATCAATACTTTTCTCTGTCACTGCTGAGATCTTCATTACTGCTGCCATCATTGAGAACATCATTGCTGCACCATGACTGCTCCTTGAGATTACCACAGAGATGATCTCTGCACCTTCATCAAGATCATGATATTCAAGAACAAGATCATGATTTATGATAGGATCTTGACTATACCTTACTGTAGGTTGCGGCAACATGAATCATTATGAGATCATGATCCTTGTCACTCCTTATACTATTGAGACTAACCATCCTTGTCATTGTCATCACTGTCCCTTCCATTATGCCAAGACTGTAATACTAATCATTGTCATTACTGCTTGTAACTATTGTTACTACTCCTTGTTATGCCTATACTGCAGTGGGCACAGTTATCACCGAAATTCTTCCAACATGATTATGCCGAGATAGTGTTAGTAACTGAGACAATATATATATGCCGAGATTGGTCCATCCATAAGTGACTGCGTTCTGGAATGAATTCCGAGATGGTATGCTGTTGAAGGATCACCGAGATACATGTATATATGCTAAGATTGCTTCTTGTAATGCGGGATCTTCTCTTTGCATTTCAATCCATCTGAGACCACCTTTATAACCATATGAATACCTTAAATAGGAATGCAAGATTCTATGACTACTCATTGTAATCACCACAAAGACTTTTTTATGTCTGAGGACTAGATTGCCTGCACCTTATGCCCATCTGAGGTGCAGTCAAACCCTAGATCAATATCCTTCCTGTAGTGCGAATCTGCTCCTTTCATCCATGTGAAAATTCAGAGTGAAAAGCGAGTTATGTGCGTTATGTTTTGCGCAGACCCTAGCCACCTATTTATAGTGATTTGTGCTCCAAAAATGAGCCGACTTGAACTTGTGAACCGACATGTTTTTTATCCAAGCTGACTTGACTACCATTTATATATTTAATTCGATATTGAAGCCGACTTGAAGAGTTTCTTATTTATTTGCTTGCAGACTTCTTGAGCTTGCCAATGGAGGATTGTTCTTGGTCTTGGAGGGTTGCTTTGACTTGAATACATTTTACATAGGTTCTTAAAAAGCTCCTTCATACATGACTTGACTCTTTGACTTTATTAATAAATCCTAAACACATCAAGAAGAAGTCTTTTATCTAATGACACTTATTTCTCATGAAACCCATGTAGCAAGGCATACAAAAATAATTTATTCTCTTTTATTACATCATTTACAAAGATCATTTCTTTATGAAGATTGAACCTAGTTACACTTTCTTCAACACTGCCTCTTAACTAGGGAGGTATTCATAATGGTACTTGGTCATTCTCAATCTGAAGAATTTGTCATAAGAAGAATCGGATTTGCAATCCATTTGTTGTAGCATCATTTCAACAAACATTGTTTCATTTAGCAAGGCCTTGACTAATAGTTCTATCTCTCACATAGATCGGAGCACACAATGTTGGCGAGACCAATAACTGATAAACACGCATCATCATTGTCTCTCTTAGGGTCATACCCACCCAGGTGTTCTCCGAGTATTGCCTACTAGGACTATTCTTATCTTGGCTTCCTAACCCTCAAGAATATTAGTTCTCTTGCCCACTCTTGTCTTGGATGCCCTACCACATCCTCAAAGAGTGTCGGATGCCAGATGATTACACAATCCTCCATTCTTTCTTCCAAACTAAAGACAAGAATGTCGTGTCTAGCTCTCCCTCTCAACCAGGGATGAGTTCCAAGTTTCTCTTTACTCAAAAACTTACTCGAGTTCCTTTACTCATAGGAACCTCCCTGAGCTCCCTCTTACCCAGGGACTCTATCATTAGTACTTTATAGGGTCTTCTAGTTGACTGACGATCCAAGACTTCGATGTCATCAATTTCTTCACGTGTAGGGTTCAACCATCCATCACTTCCCTCCATCACGTCATTCCTTCTTTTCCCAGAAAGTATCCTCCTTGGCTTTACATCTGGGGCTTCCTTTATAGGGCCATCTTTTCTTCAACGGTGATTGCTCTAGATCACGAGAAACATAGTTGCGACATCCTTCACAGCTCTTCTTACCATGGCCCTGTACACATACCTAGACTTTCTCCAAGAGGTCAGAAACCAATCACATATTACCTTTTTGGTGATGGCCTTTTCCAGTGGCATCTTCGTGTAGGTATCAACACCCTGCATACATGTTGACATATCTCCCAAAGATATTTGTTGTCAAGGGTCTTCATCTTTCCAGACTTCCACCAAAGTCTTCATATCTTTCCGGGAGAGTTCCTGGTCAAATCTTCCGGATTCTTTGGATGTTGATTGCCTTCATCATGGTTGCATTTTTCACAATCTCTTCCATCTTCACACCTTCCATTCCCAGGAGCTTTCAATCAGAGTTCTTTAGGTGTAGTCAACCACCTCATTTATCAAGACTATGAGAGGCATCAATGTTGTTGTTATGTATGTTGAGATTTGAGGGTTTCATCTTTTGACTGCAGATCTCCAAAAACCTTGTTGATGTAGACTATCTCCTTGGTAAGTTAGATAGAAACCCTTGTTACTATATACTATTGTTGTAGGCTGTTACTTTGGATCCTTTGATCTAGGGTTTGATCAAGATGTAGATTTTCAGCTTGCTTAGATGCTTTGCTTGAAACTTGATCTTTGCATGTCTCTTTTCTTCCCTTTCTTTGCCTGCTGAACCTTTCTCTCTGATTCCATGTTGAAGAATCTAGGGCTTTCAGAAATTAGAGTGATTCTTCTTAACATGATAACAATTTGTGAAGTGTTTTTGCAATTTATCTTAGCTTGATCTTCTTTTCATGATTAGTGTGTGTGAGTGCTTCATCAAACTGCTATAAAAAAAAAAAGACAAGAACACAAAGCATTTGGAGTTCTGCCAGGGCCAAGACCTCTCCCTCTTGGAGAGGAAAACCCGCACAAATTCTTCTTATGGAGATTCCAGTTGACGAATACCAAGACCATGACCCTTGACACATTCTGCCACTCCAAGACCAAGACATCAATCCTTTTCTCGGTCATTATTGAGATCTTCATTACTGCTGCCATCATTGAGAACATCATTGTTGCACCATGATTGCTCCTTGAGATTACCACAGAGATGATCTTTGCACCTTTATCAAGATCATGATCTTCAAGAACAAGATCATGACTTATGATAGGATCCTGACTGTACCTTACTGTAGGTTGGGACAACGTGAATCAC
Source organism: Pinus taeda (assembly GCA_000404065.3). Lineage (NCBI taxonomy): Eukaryota > Viridiplantae > Streptophyta > Pinopsida > Pinales > Pinaceae > Pinus > Pinus taeda. The sequence continues at coordinate 82,754 of APFE030219890.1, forward strand.
TATGAGATCATGATCCTTGTCACTCCTTATACTGCTGAGACTCACTGTCCTTGTCATTCTCATCATTGTCCCTTCCACTATGCCGAGACTAACTGTCCTTGTCATTGTCATCACTGTCCCTTCCATTATGCCAAGACTATAATACTAATCATTGTCATTACTGCTTGTAACTATTGTTACTTCTCCTCATTATGCTTACACTGCAGTGGTCACAGTTATCTCTGAAATTCTTCCAACATGATTATGTCGAGACAGTGTTAGTAACTGAGACAGTATATATATGTCGAGATTGTTCCATCCATAAGTGACTGCGTTCTGGAATGAATTCCGAGATGGTTTGTTGTTGAAGGATCACCGAGATACATGTATATATGCCGAGACTGCTTCTTGTAATACGAGATCTTCTCTTTGCACTTCAATCCATCCGAGATCTTCTTCATACCCAACTGAATGCCTTAAAGAGGAATGCGAGATTCTATGACTATTCATTGTAATCACCACCAAGACTTTTTGATGTCTGAGGACTAGATTGCTTGCACCTTATACCCATCCGAGGTGCAGTGAAACCCTAGATCAATATCCTTCCTATAGTGCGGATCTGGTCCTTTCGTCCATGCGAAAATTCAGAGTGAAATGCGAGTTCTGTGGCCTTATGTTTTGCTCAGACCCTAGCCACCTATTTATTGTGGTTTGTGTTCCAAAAATGAGCCGGCTTGAACTTGTGAACCGACATTTCTTTTATCCAAGCCGACATGACTGCCATTTATATATTTAATTCGATATTGAATCCGACTTGAAGATTTTCTTATTGATTTGTTTGCAGACTTCTTGAGCTTGCCAATGGAGGATTGTTCTTGGTCTTGGAGGGTTGCTTTGACTTGAATACATTTTACATAGGTTCTTAAAGAGCTCCTTCATACATGACTTGACTCTTTGACTTTATTAATAAATCCTAAAGACATCAAGAAAAAGTCTTTTATCTAATGACACTTCTTGCTCATGAAACCCATGTAGCAAGGCTTTCAAAAATAATTTATTCTCTTCTACTACATCACTTACAAAGATCATGTCATTACGAAGACCGAACCTAGTTACACTTTCTTCAACAAAGAGCTCATCCTTTCTTCGGGAACCTTCGAGTGCCACCCTAGGAAAGTTTCCTTCATTTCTTCAGGAGGAGATTCACATTTTGATTTCCAGCAGTAGCATTTCCTTCTAGGTTGTGCATATTTCTGGAGGATGCAGTGCGAGAGAAGGCCGAGTTGTTTGTGGATCTAGGCAATAGAGTTTTGCTGTGAGATTTTTCGGAGGAGAGGCTAAGGATGATTTTCAATCTTTGGGAGAGTTTGGGCGCTGATTGGGCTTCATGCTTTGTAGTGTGACTTTCGCACTACCAAGGCCAACGCAGAGGCAATATTTGGGGAGATCATTTTGTTGGTAGAGCATCAGCCCTTGAGGCTGAGCTTTGCCATGGAGGTTGGAGGAGCCATTCGAGGTGAATTTTTCTTCCTTTCCATAGCTGGGAGAAAGACTTTGTGGCCATTTCTTGCAAGCCGTTTTGCTGGAGCTGTTTGGAGGGCCTAGGCCATAGAGGAGGTTGAATTTGGGTGGTTGGTTCCAGGCCAAACTCTTTCTGGGTTTTTCAGGTTTTTGGCCAAGGAGTTTGTGGCTGTAGTTTCATCATTTTCCGAGCACCAGAGGTGGGGTTTCTTGCAGCTTCTTTCCAGCTATCAATTGCCATAACTAGGAGACAACACAGAGCTTTAGAGGAGCAATTTCTTTCTAGCTTTTGGGATTACTGTCGACACTTGGGTTATGTCTAGCTTGCCCTTGAGGCAAGCCCAAGTGCTCTTTCCATACTACTGTACATTGCTCCATTAATAAATAGAATGGCTCAGCTGGTTCCTATTTCTGTTATGTATTGAATATTTGTTGATAGTTTAATTTTTCTGTGCAAAAATCGAATTGTCTTTTGTATATCACTGTTTGTTTAAGTTTGGAACATTACAGTGGTATTAGAGATTAGATTCTGGCGCAGTCGTGGGGAAACCTTTCTATGAGCAAAGAAGACTGACATAATATCACTTACAAAAGGCAGAGGTGTGAGAGCAAGGAAAGGGAGTTGGAGATTGCTCCAGACACAAAGGATTGTGGGAAGACTATAGTAGCAGAAGGTATGAGAGCAAGGAGGAGATGGCTTTCGATAGCCTCTTGAAGGCCTTGAGTGATTTGGAAAAGGGGCAGAAGGAGATGCTGGACGAGATCAAAATGCAGAACCGGGAGCGAAGCACTCACTGGGAGGTCGTAGTTGGAGAGACTTCTGGGGCCTCTCAACAATTCGATCATCCTTCTTCAGCTGTGCAGCGGCCATCATCGAGTGATCCAACTCGAGCTACTTTACCCTCTTTTATACCTTTGGTGCAGGAAGACTTTGGTGGAGGTGAGGATTCATCGTTGATGGGGGAGCATTTCCAGGAATGGAAATCCATGGGGGCATACTTCAAAGAGGCTCTGACCTTCAGAGACTTTTGCAAGATCAAGCAGAATGAGAAGGGGAAAGGCTATGGTACTCAGAACTATGAGCTACATCGTTCTATTGGGAAAATGTATTTCCCTACATATGATGGCACTTCCAAGTGCACAACATGTACTTGGGTGGAGAAGCTGGACACATACTTCCAGCTAAATTGAATGACAGAAGTAGAAGCCATCAAGATGGCTACATTGCACCTGGAAAGGGAGGCACACGATTGGTGGTTTCATGGTTTGTCCACTCTAGGACATGCCAGTGTGGCCTCCTATGAGGAGTTCACATGAAGAGTAGTGGAGCGTTTTGATCGGAAGGATCTAGAGGCTCAAGCTCCATTTCCTACACGCACTCCCTACCCTCAAAAGGGAAGTGATGTTGATTTGTGGTAGCATCGAATGTGCTCTAGCCATGAAAATTTGTGTAGAGGCTAAGGCACATAAGATCTCCAAGACCCATAAATGGTTTGGGGAAATTCCACCCGGTTGAAGAGATATTACAATAATTAATATTTTTAATGGGGTTCTTAAGTCTAAACTTAGGAAAATTAAAATATTAATGGGTATTAATATAAAACTGGGTGAGAATGTTCTAAATGACATGGATCAAGAGAAATCTAGTCTTTGTCATTGAATAGGCACTTAATCTCGGCCGTTGAAGACTCAACAGGAAAAGTATAAGAGGAGGCTTGAGGGTCAGTTGGAGATACACCAAGTTGATCAGGTAGTTCGATTTTCTGGAGCGAGGCTTGCTAAGAAAATTCGAGCTAGTGGTCTGTTGCAGCAAGGGGCAGTGATTACATAGCAGAGAGGTAGGGATAATGCCTTAGGGTCAGCTCAGTGACTGAAGAGGCTGACGCAAAGGCAACCAGAGCTACGCAGAGGTAGTTGGGGACTATGCAGAGGCTGAGGGGCTTGTGTGGGTGACACAAAGGGCCACAGAGCTGACGTAGAGGTTTCGGGAGCTGAGCTGAAGCTAGCAGGGCTGACATAGGGCCAAGAGGAAGCGTCAGAAGGATTTTCGTGGGGCAGACTAGAGTTGAGGGGTTGAATATTTGTCTCTGAGAAGAGGTATTACTACCACATAACAAAATCTCTGTTGGGTGAGCCATTTCTCACACCCTAGTTATACTCAAGAATCTGCATAATAATAAAACCCTCTGAACTGATGCACTAGTTTTCCCGCATTGGGTTTTTCCAGGGACGATTGTCCAAAAATAATGGTGTCCCTTGTGTGTTTGTCTCATCATTTCAGTAGCTGATCTATATATGAGTTAAGGCTGCATTTGTGTTTATTTCAGTATTTATATCTATAAATAACTTGTTAATGGAATGAACAAGTAGGAGAAATTAGACCAGATAATGCAGTAGGGATTTCTAACGTGTCAGACTTAGAAATTTCAACATGGTATCAGAGCATTACAGATCACAGGAGAACTGAAGGCACCAACAGTAATTTGGATAATTTGCAGCAATAGCAGCTATCCCGAGAGACAACGTTGTTCCAATGCAAAAGCAGCAGAGAAGAAGTGACGCAGAGGGTTTGCGTCATCATTTCGAGCCAGGACGAGGGTCAGTGTAGAGGCAGAGAGGGGCAGATCAGACCTACGTAATGTCTGGTCATCTTTCTTAGCTAGGAAGGATTGACACTGTGGCCACGAGGAGCATATTTTTCCATTGCTCGGACTGCACAGAACCTGAAAGGCTCAGTTTCTTTAGTTGATGGGGCTTGGGGAGTTGTGGCTAGATTGTGATTGAGAAGCTGTTGGGGTGTTGTTTCTGTCGGTGCGGAACAATACCTAAGGGGACAAAACCAAGGTAGAGGGAGTCGCTACCTTGACGAATTTCTAGCCAGGAAATCCAGATCTGAGTTGCAATTGCAAGGAGGATTGGGGAGGAGTGGCTTGACATTTGGCCGGAGGATTTCTGTAAAGGAAATCAGGACTCAGAGGGAGTCTAGAGGAGCTTTTTCCTTAGAGGGTTTCTTGCGCCAAAGAAATCCAAATTCGAGTTTTGCTGGGGCAGTAGCGAAAGAGGGAGAAGGGAACAAGTTCTACATTTTGGCAGATATGGAAGCCACATCTCCAGGAGGGAGGTGGGGTGATCTAGAGCTGTAGTTCAAAAGGATTACAGAAAGGCGCAGGATCCTTGAGGTACCCAAACTCTTGGATCATATCCTGCTACGGGAGCCCTTAACAACAGTGGGGGGATGACAGAGGTTGGGTGGAGCAAAATGTAGTGGAGCATCAAGGCAGTGCTTGGGTGCAAAAATCTAAGGCAACACAGTGGAGGTTGCAGCAGTGTGAGAGGCACAAAGGTGTATGCAGCAATGCAGTGGCAGTAGAGGGAGCACAGGATAGCAGTAGAGGCAGCTTCAGTTTCATGAGGCTTCCAGACTGACCGGGATGTCAGTATTTGTGTAGATCAGTTACTTACTTCTCGGTAACTGAGTTGCAGTGCAACAGTTAGCAGTGGCAGTGCTAGGGGCAGCATGGGCGGCATATTGAGAGGGAGCTGCAGTACATATGTAGCAGTGTTAGTGGCAGTGTCATGGGCAGCAGTATAGGAAGCAACAGTGCAGATGATGTGAGGCAGTGGGTCAAGCATCAACACAGGGACTAGTGTGGAAGGATCAATGTGATATTTCAGTGGTGGAGCATTACTAGAGCACATTCCTCGCTAAGAGGGACTATTGATTTGTGGTAGCATCGTATGTGCTCTAGCCATGAAAATTGGTGGAGAAGCTAAGGAACATAAGTTCTCCAAGACCTAGAAATGGTTTGGGGAAATTCCACCCGATTGCAGAGATATTAAAATAATTAATATTTTTAATTGGGTTCCTAAGTCTAAACTTAGGAAAATTAAAATATTAATAGGTATTAATATAAAACTGGGTGAGAATGTTCTAAATGACATGGATCAAGCCAAATCTAATCTTAGTCGTTGATTAGGGACTTAATCTCGGTCGTTGAAGACTCGACAGGAAAATTATAAGAGGAGGCTTGAGGGTCAGTTGGAGATACACCAAGTTGATTAGTATTTTCAGGTGCGAGGCTTGCTGAGAAAATTCGAGCTAGTGGTATGTTGCAGCGAGGGGCAGTGAGTACATAGCAGAGAGGTAGGGATAGTGCCTGAGGGTCAGGTCAGTGACTGAAGAGGTTAACGTAGAGGCAACCAAATCTATGTAGAGGCAGTTGGGAACTACGCATAGGCTGAGGGGCCTGCGTGGGTGATGCAGAGGGCCAGAGAGCTGAGGAAGAGGGTCTGAAGGCTGACGTAGAGGCTTCAAGAGCTGAGCTGAAGCTAGCAGGGATGATGTAGGGCCAAGAGGAAGTGCCAGAAGGATTTTCGTGGGGCAGGCTAGAGCTAAGAGGCTGAATATCAGTCTCCGAGAAGAGGTATTACTGCCATGTAACAATCTCTGTTGGGTGAGCCTTTTCTGGCACCCTAGTTGTACTCAAGAATATGCATAATAATAAAACTCTCCGAACTTTTGCACAGGTTTTCTCGCATTGGGTTTTTCCAGGGACGATTGTCTAAAAATAACGGTGTCCCTTGTGTGTTTGTCTCAGTATTTCGGTTGTTGATCTGTATATGAGTTAATGTTGCATTTGTGTTTATTTCAGTATTTATATTTATAAATAACTTGTTAATGGAATGAACAAGTAGGAGAAATTAAACCAGATAATGTAATAGGGATTTCTAACGTGTTAGACTTAGAAATTTCAACATGGTATCAGAGCATTACATATCATAGGAGAACTGAAGGCACCAACAATAATTTGGAGAATTTGCAACAGTAGTAGTTGTCCCAAGAGACAGTGTTGTTCTAGAGTAGAAGCAACAGAGAAGTGACACAGAGGGCATGCGTCATCATTACGAGCCAGGAGGATGGTCATCGTAGAGGTAAAGGGGCAGATCAGACCTATGCAGTGCCCAATGTTGGAATTTCTAAGTCTAACTGTTAGAAACCCTTCATGTACTTTTTTGATTTATTTCTGCCTACTTGTTCTAATTAATTAACAAGTTATTTACCATGTAAATACTGAAAATAAATACAATTACATGCTCAACACATTACAGATCATCAACTGAAGGAAACAAAACAAGAACACAAGTGACACCGTTGGTTTTGAACCAATGTCCTCGGAAAAACCCAATGCGAGAAAAACCGGTGCAGCTATCTAAGTGTTTTAATTATGAAGCAGTTTCAGAATACAATCTGGGTGCCAAAACTAGCTCACCCAACAGAGAATAATCTTGGCAGTAATACCTCTCAGTTGGAGATAGATGTTTCGGCTGAAACCTCAGATAAACACTATGACAGCTCCCACCTCCAATCTGCCCCACGAAAACTTCGACGTCAGCCTTTAGGGACTGCATTTGCCCTTTCTAGTCCAGCTTTTGCCCAACGTCACCCTTGCTCGCCCTCTGACATCCTTTGGAGGCACTGCGTCAGCCCTTAGAGCCTTTGCGTCACCCACGTTGTCTCTCTGAGGCACTGCGCAGCTCCTGGCTGGCTCTGCGTCCCTCTCTCCCGGCTTCTACGCTGATCCTCCTGGTACTATCTCCGCCTCTCTACTTCTTTATTCACTGCCCCTCAGCTGCAACTCTGATCACTCCAACTTCCTCAACACACCCTGCCCCAAAAAATCAAAATCTTGATCAACTCGGTGTGTTCTCCAAGTGACTCTCAAACCTCCTCTTATACTTTTCTCGTTGACAAATCAACGGTCGAGATTAAGTCCCTAATCAATGGCTAAGATTAACTCTACCTTGATCCATGACTTTTGGACCCTTCTAACACAGTTTTATATTAATTCACATTAATGTTTTATTTTCCTTAAGTTTAGATTGAGGGACTCCATTAAAAATATTAATTATTTTAATATCTCCCAAACTGTTTAGAATCTGCCCAAACCATTTCTGGGTATTGGAGATCTCATGTGCTTTAGTCTCTCCACCAATTTTCATGGCTAGAGTACATCCGATGCTACCCGAAATCAACACTCCCTCTTAGCGAGGACTGTGCTCTAGTAATACTCCTCACTAAGCATCACCTTGATCATCCGGCATCAGTCCTTGTTCTGATGCTAGGCCTACTGCCCAACATCCTCTGCACTGTTGCATCATGTACTGCTACCCATGGCCCTGCCACTGCCACCGCTGCATCTGTACGACAACCCATCTCATCATGCTGCATCGCGCTGCCCATAGCACTGCCACTACAACTCAGTTACTGACACCTCTGTCAGGGTAGAAACACTCCTGATGTTGAAGCTCCCTTTGTCGCTGACAAGTGCTCCCTCTCTGACTTCTGCGCTGCTGCAACAACTCCATGCAGCTCGCACTGCTGCCTCACGCTATCTTGGGAATCTTGCACTGTAGCTCCCTCTGACGCTCCATCCGCATCTGTCTCTACTGACATCTGCCAGTACTACTACTCCTCTTCAGGGCTCCCATAACAAGGTATAATCCAAGACGCTGGGTACCTCGAGGATCTTGCCCCTCATCGCCTGTAGTCCATCTAACTACAGTTTGATGTCTCCAGAATTCCGCTCAAGTGGCGTGTGAGCACTCATGGCACAGTGTTCATCTGTCTCCACTTCCTTCTCCGCCCTTGCTGGTGCAACCCTGGTCTCGGAGGCCTCTCCCTTGCTCTTCTTCCTTGGACACTGGGTCGCATAATGACCCAATGCCCCACAGTAGAAGCATTTGACCTTGGAGAGGTCCTTCTTCTGTTTCTCTTGCTTTCCCTCAGATGCTAGGGCAGCATCCACCTCCTCCTCCTTCTTGATTCTGACCCCAGATCTCTTCAATCGACCGAGAAAGGTGTCGATCTGTTCTTCCTTTTGCATTTGGTATGACCGCAATTGATTTTCTAGTAGCATCTTCCTCTGCACAGAAGTATGCTGATAGAACTTTGTTAGGGCCTCCCACATCTCATTTTTCGTATTCTTCTTGGCAATATGTGGTACTACATGGTCCTTGACCCCATCAAGGATGATTCTCTTGGCCCTCACCATTGCATCCTCGTACCTATCGTTATTAGCCAGGTCAACTGGGACCGCTATTATCCTCAAGGCGAATTGTTTGAGACAGTTCCTGTCTAGAATGGATAAGATTATGGCCTTCCAGACTATGAAGTTTGAGGCTCTGTCCAGTCTGTCCTAGTCTCTTATCCCGTTCATTGCCATCTCGCTGCTCCTCTACTTCCCTCCTAGAATTTTTTGGTGTGAATCCCTCTGAGCCTCGATTTCCCTCTTGGAAACCCTTCTTCCAATGTCGAGATGCCCCCACTCCAATCGTTAGTGCAGCTACACCATTGATCCAGATTTCTTGGCTAGAAATCCTTGGTAGCAACTCCCTCATCCTTGGTCTTGCCCCGTTAGGTATTTTTCTAACTACAGTACCCCACCAACTTCACTATGAAACTTACCCACAGCCTCCTAAGCTCCAGCTAGCTGAAGGTTAGAGCTTCTAGGCTCTACACAATCCCAACATTAGCAAAATATGCACCTCCTGGCCACGGGCGTCAATCCTTCTTGACTAAGAAAGATGATCGGGCATTGCATAGGTCGAGTCTGCTCCCCTCTGCCACTGCGCTGAGCCTCTTCCCGACTTAAACTCGATGACGCTGGCACTGTGTCACCCCTTCATTGCTGCTTCTCTACTAGGAACAACTTCTATCACTTGGGACAACTGTTTTTTGTTGTTGCTGTTTTGCTTGGCTAATGTCCTCAGTTCTCCTGTGATCTGCAACCACCCTCTGATACCATGTTGGAATTTCTAAGTCTAACTGTTAGAAACCCTTCATGTACTTTTCTGATTTATTTCTACCTACTTGTTCTGATTAATTAACAAGTTATTTACCATGTAAACACTGAAAATAAATACAAGTACATGCTCAACACATTACAGATCATCAACTAAAGGAAACAAAACAAGCACACAAGTGACACCGTTGTTTTTGGACCAATGTCCCCGGAAAAACCCAATGCGGGAAAACTGATGCAGCTATCTGAGGGTTTTAATTATTAAGTAGTTTTAGAATACAATCTGGGTGCCAAAACCGGCTCACCCAACAAAGAATAATCTCGGTAGTAGTACCTCTCAGTGGGAGATAGATGTTCCCGCTGAAACCCCGGATAAACACTTTGACGACTCCTAGCTCCAATCTGCCCCACAAAAATCCCAGTGTCAATCTCTAGGGACTGGGTCAGCCCTTTCTGGCCCAATGTTTGCCCAACGTCACCCTAGCTCGCCTTGCGTCAACCTCTGGAGGCACTGTGTCAGCCCTGAGCCTCTGCGTCACCCACGCTGGCTCTCTGAGGCACTGCGCAGCTCTTGGTTGGCTCTGCGTCCCTCTCTCTCGACTTTTGCACTAATCCTCCTAGTACTATCTCTACTTCTTTTCTTTTGTATTCACTGCCCCTCAGTGGCAACCCTGATCACTCTTTCGACTTCCTCAACAAACCCTGCCCTAGAAAATCGAAATCTTGATCAACTCGGTATGTTCTCCAAGTGACCCTTAAACCTCCTCTTATACTTTTCTCGTTGACAAATCAACGGTCGATATTAAGTCCCTAATAAACGGCTAAGATTAACTCTGGCTTGATCCATGACTTTTGGACCCTTCTAACACAGTTTTATATTAATTCACATTAATATTTTAATTTCCCTAAGTTTAGACTTAGGGACTCCATTAAAAATATTAATTATTTTAATATCTCCTAGACTGTTTAGAATCTGCCCAAACCATTTATGGGTATTGGAGATCTCATGTGCTTTAGCCTCTCCACCAATTTTCGTGGCTAGAGCACATCCGATGCTACCTAAATCAACACCTGATCATCTTTCTCAGCCAGGAAGGATCGATATTGTGGCCAGGAGGAGTAGATTTCGCCGTTGCAGGGATTGCACAGGGCTTGAAAGGCTCAGTTTCTTTAGTTGTCGGGGCTTGGGGAGTTGTGGGTAGATTGTGATTGACAAGATGATGGGGTGTTGTTTATGTCAGTGTAGAACAATAACTAAGGGGACAGAACCAAGGTAGAGGGAGTCGCTACCTTGACGGATTTCTAGCTAGGAAATCTAGATCCGAATTGCAGTTGCAAGGAGCATTGGAGAGGAGCGGCTCGACATTTGGCCTTAGGATTTCCGTAAAGGAAATTAGGACTTTAGAGGGAGTCTAGAGGAGCTTGTTCCTTAGAGGGTTTCTTGCGCCAAAGAAATCTTGATCCGAGTTTTGTTGGGGCAACAACAAAAGAGGAAGAAGGGATCCAATTTGACATTTTGGCAGAGATGGAAGCCACATCTGGGGTGATCTAGAGCTGTAGTTCGAAAGGACTACAGAAAGAGGCAGGATCCTTGAGGTGCCCAAACTATTGGATCATATTCGACTACAGGAACCCTTAACGACAGTGGCAAGATGACAGAGGTCAGGTGGAGCAAAATGTAGTGGAGCAGCAAGGCAGTGCTTGGGTGCAGAAATTTGAGGCAGCACAGTGGAGCTTCCAGTAGAGCAAGAGGCACAAAGTTGTATGTAAGAGCGCAGTGGCAGCAGAGGGAGCATAGTGTAGCAACAGCAACAGCTTCAGTTTCATGAGGCTTCCAGACTGACCAGGATGTCAGTATTTCGGTAGATTAGTTACTTCTCGATAATTGAGTTATAGTGCAACAGTTAGCAGTGGCAGTGTTAGGGGCAACATGGGCAACATATTGAGAGGGAGCTGCAATACAGATGTAGCAATGTCATGGGCAGCAGTACAGGAAGCAGTAGTGCAGATGATTTGAGGTAGCAGGCCAAGCATCAGCACAGGTACTAGTGTGAAAGGATCAGTGTGATGTTTCGGTGGTGGAGCATTATTAGAGCACATTCCTCGCTAAGAGGGAGTGTTGATTTGTGGTAGCATTGGATGTGATCTAGCCATGAAAATTGGTGGAGAGGCTAAGGAACATAAGATCTCCAAGGCTCATAATTGGTTTGGGGAAATTCCACATGGTTGGAGAGATATTAAAATAATTAATATTTTTAATGGGGTTCCTAAGTCTAAACTTAGGAAAATTAAAATATTAATGGGTATTAATATAAAACTAGGTGAGAATGTTCAAAATGACATTGATCAAGCCAAATCTAATCTTAGCATTGATTAAGGACTTAATCTTGGCTGTTGAATACCCAAGAGGAAAAGTATAAGAGGAGGCTTGAGGGTCAGTGTGAGATCATGGTTGGAGAGATATTAAAATAATTAATATTTTTAATGGGGTTCCTAAGTCTAAACTTAGGAAAATTAAAATATTAATGGGTATTAATATAAAACTAGGTGAGAATGTTCAAAATGACATGGATCAAGCCAAATCTAATCTTAGCATTGATTAAGGACTTAATCTTGGCTGTTGAAGACCCAAGAGGAAAAGTATAAGAGGAGGCTTGAGGGTTAGTGTGAGATACACCAAGTTGATCAGTATTTTCTGGAGCGGGGCTTGTTGAGAAAATTCGAGCTAGTGGTCTGTTGCAGCGAGGGGCATTGAGTACATAGCAAAGAGGCAGGGATAGTGCCTAAGGGTTAGCTCAGTGATTGAAGAGGATGATGTAGAGGCAGCCAAAGCTACAGAGAGGCAATTGGGGACTGCGCAGAGGTTGAGGGGCCTATGGGGGTGATACAGAGGGCCAAAGAGCTGATGCAGAGGGTGTGAAGGCTGACGCAAAGGCTTCAGGAGCTGAGCTGAAGCTAGCAGGGCTGACGCAGGGCTAAGAGGAAGTGCCAGAAGGATTTTCGTGGGGCAGACTAGTGCTGAGAGGTTGAATATTTGTCTCCGAGAAGAGGTATTTCTTTTGTGTAACAATCTCTGTTAAGTGAGCCATTTCTAGCACCCTAGTTGTACTCAAGAATCTGCATAATAATAAAACCCTTCGAACTTCTGCACCAGTTTTCCCGCATTGGGTTTTCCTGGGGATGATTGTCCAAAAATAATGGTGTCCCTTGTGTGTTTGTCTCTGTATTTCAGTGGTTTATCTATATATGAGTTAAGGTTTCATTTGTGTTTATTTCAGTATTTATATTTATAAATAACTTGTTAATGGAATGATCAGGTAGGAGAAAATTTAAACCAGATAATGCAGTAGGGATTTCTAATGTGTCAGACTTAGAAATTTCAACATGGTATCAAAGCACTATAGATCACAGGAGAACTGAAGGAACCAATAGTAATATGGAGAATTCGCAGTAGTAGTAGCTGTCTCGAGAGACAACGTTGTTCCAGAGCAGAAGCAACAGAGAAGAAGTGACGTAGAGGGCCTGCGTCATCATTTCGAGCCAGAAGGAGGGTCAGCGCAGAGACAGAGGGGCAGATCAAACCTACGTAGTGACCGATCATCTTTCTCAGCTAGGAGGGATCGACGTGTTGAATTTTCTAAGTCTATCTGTTAGAAAATAAATCTGTATTCTACTGGTTTATTTCTTCTACTTGTTTAAATTCGAACAAGTTATTTAATACATTTAAATATTGAAATAAACCAGTGTTGCACAGGGACGCGTCCCCCAGGGTCGGGTGCGCACACCCCTCGCACCCCACGCACCCGGGACGGAGAGTCTCTTGGGGGTGCATTTCCCCACGCACCCTTTTTGGGGAGTCTTGGGGAGTCGCAAGGGGGTGCGTTTCCCCAATGTGGGAGCCTAGACTCCCCAAAAAGGGTGCTTCTGGGCGTCCCCCTTCCGTGTGGGAGTCTAGACTCCCCAAAAAGGGTGCGCCTGGGCGTCCCCCTTTAAATTTGTCTAATAAGACTTAAAAATTAAAAATCAAAACCATTAATTTTTTTTTTTAAACTAAAATTAAAACTAAATAACTAAAACTTAAAAGTCTAAAAAAAAAAATAAAATTAAAACTAAATAACTAAAACTTAAAAGCCTAAACCTAAAAGTCATGAAAGACAAAACTTAAAGCTAAAAGCTCATTTCATTTCAACCCAAAGTCATTTCCATTTCCACGCAGAGGCATTGAATGATGAATGATATCGATCAATGTATTTGAATATTTTATTATTGATTTTTATTTTTGTTTTTCGAATCTCATGGTATGTATGAATAATAATTAATTCAATAATGAGACTTGTCACTCGAGTATGTCATATGAATGATGTCTGTATCAAAATGAATGATGAGGATGGATCAATGATTCAAATTTCAATTGTCTATTTAATATTTTTATGCTTTCATTATTGAACAATGAACAATGAATATGAACTTGAATTATATATATATATACACCTCGGCGACTCCCCGCACCCACGAAATTTCCCTAAAATTTGAGGGTACTCCCACACGTCCCCCCTGTGCGTCTCCCCGCACCGAAGTCTTGGTGGAACATTGTATTTTTGCATAAATCAAGATAGATATGGCATCCATGATTCCATTGTAGTTACTAGTATGTACATCAATGATTAATTATTCAATCATCAACCATCTATATTCTAGCAATTACAAACATATATCAATTTTTTAAACATATTATAAAACATAAAACGTTTAAGCATATTATAAAACATAAAACATAGAGCATGTTATTATTTATCTAGCAAGTGAGCAATTGTCAACATTTGTCATGTTCAAAATTCAAATAATAATGTTTACAAAATAGGTCACTTGGTCACCGCCAAGACAAAAAGGTTCAAATTCACAAGCCTACAAGTCTAATGATTAATCTATGACAAAAGTAGTAAATTGTGAATATATCTACGAATCTCTCCTCCTCCCACCACGAAGAGAATGTGGTGGCGGCCCTCCATGTGGTGGCAATGAAGAAGATGGTGCCTGTGGAAGTTGTGGCACTGAAACTGATGAAGACAAACCCCCTGCTGTTGGTGTTGAACCATGGAACCTAGAAACCAAGGGACTAGATGGGGGTGGCATCTCAACACGATCATCATCATCTTGGAATCGCTCAAAAAATTCGTACAAAAAAAACACTAGCTAACAAAAAAAATTAAAAGCATGAATTAGAGAAATGCTTTATAGGCAAAATTCATACCACAATGGACATACCTAGATAAGAGCATCCTCTAATTGCTCTAATCGCAACACTCCATCCTCCAAATTGGGCTCCTCTGGATTCCTGTCCCAAATCTTAAGGTCTTTATTAGTCTTTACATCATCACAGTAATGGGACAACAATCACAAGTTGTAATGAACATAAACCAAGCTCTCTGCCCGGTCTAAACTCAACCTATTCCTTTTAATATTGTGGATGAAAGAATAAGAGCTCCAACACCTCTCTGTAGAAGTGTCTACCACCTGTGATAGCACCCGCAATGCCAAAGTTTGTAGAAGTGGAGTAGCCCCTCCATGCATGTTCCACCACTCAAGAGAAGAAAAAGTCTCTCGATCTCTAATTGCATGCATGCTCCCAAATGGACGAGTGTTAAGCGTATAGTTGCTCAACTATCTCCGTACCATGTTAACCTCTTCCTCATCTGGGACTAATTTACTCAATGCAATCATATATATTTTTGTGAACCTCTTGATCTTGGTGTGGTTTTCTCTTGCTTCCCCCCAGGTGCTGGTGTTGAAAGGTATGATGGATGATAGCATTTAGGTGTCAAAACATATGCTAATGCATGCAATGGAACATTTAGCATTTCCCATCAGTTTTCCACCTCTACACGAATATAATTGTACAAGGTGATATCTCTAGGCTCAACAATGTCTTTAATCTGCCCCAACATGCCATCCATTTGCTCATACACCTCCCAATTATTGGTCCATCTGAATCTCCAAACTTGATCATGTAATAAATTGGTTTGGTGAATTGCACACATATTTAACTTGTGACCAAAAGTACATGTCAAGAATAGTGTCCTTGATTGCATTAGCACCATCTCTATCAGCGTTAATTTCATCCCATGTTTCAGCACACACCATATTAGTTAAAGCTTGTCTCACCTTCACTAGCTGCGTAAAGGTGAGGTAATAACTGGAAAATCTTGTCTTTGCAAGTTTAAGCAACTGCAACTTGGA
The DNA here is from genome assembly GCA_000404065.3 of Pinus taeda. Lineage (NCBI taxonomy): Eukaryota > Viridiplantae > Streptophyta > Pinopsida > Pinales > Pinaceae > Pinus > Pinus taeda. The sequence continues at coordinate 98,293 of APFE030219890.1, forward strand.
GTAAGTGCCATAGAAGTAGTTTATCCTTGTATTCCCTGTGATGAATTTAATGAGTTGCTTCCCTCTCTTGTAAAGCTCATTAATCCACCCACATTCTTTATGCTTCACAATATCATGCATCAAAAGGTTCAATGTGTGAACCAGGCACCCAAACCAAAAGATGTGTGGATGAGTAAACTCAATAATTTTTCCTGCTGCCTTACAATTTGCTGCATTATTTGTGATCACTTGAACCACATTATTCGAACCAACATCTTTGATTGGTTGCAATAGGAGATTTGCAATGTTTTGGGAAGATGCACTGATGGAGGAGGAGTCATGACATGTAATAAATATTGCACCACTAGTAGAAACACCAAGAACATTTATCAAATGTTTGTTTCTAATATTTGTCCACCCATCTGATACAATGGATACCCCACAATCTACCCACTCATTTGTAAAACGTGTCAAAGCTCTTTGAACCTTTTTTTTCTCTTTCTAATAACACTGTTCTAGCTTTCTCATAATTGGGGGACTTGTACCCTTTTGGGACTTCATTGATGGCCTTTACCATTTCATGCCAATAGGGAGAGCGAAGCACATTGAATGGTACACCACAAGCACAAAGAAATCGGACTATCTTTCCATCCACATCATCCCTCCCAACAACATTAAGGAAACCCCCTATTGTTCTTTTACCTCCAGAGCTTCCAGAAGTACCATGAGGAGATGAGCTACCAAATCTAGAGGTTGCACTTGATTTAGAATGCGTTTTTTGTTTTTTGCTCTTTTGTTGTGCAACCTCCTCTATTTGGATGTATTTTCTTCTCCGTTCAGCTGAAATGTTTGGGCAAATTTGTATCCCCACAACACCCTTTTCTTCAAACCTTTCCTCTTCATCATACATTAGGTCACTCATATTGGGACCACTATCCTCTTGTGCTTCTTCCCTTCTATTCCTACTCCCCCTTGCCATCATTAAAACCAAAAGTGGAATGATACATAGAAGCCAAAAGAACACCATCTTGGAATATGTATATAAGTGGTGGACAACCTGCAATTAAATGAGCAAGTAGAAAGAATGGGAAAGAGTAGGAGAGGGAGGAGAAAAATACAAAAAAAATGTCAAAAAAATAAGGGAGTTTGGGGTTTGCACTTCTCTTTAGCTCTTGTAGATGGAAGTCCTCCAAGCTCCTCCTCATTCTCCTAGCTCCTCTTATTTAATTCCTCCAAGCTCTCTTCTCTTCTCCTTTCTTCTCTTCTCTTTTCTTATCCTCTCTTCTCTTCTCCAAGCTCTCATAAACTCAAAGTGAGAAAATTAGAGATGAATGGGGGGTTAAATCTCTTCATTCCTCACCCTAACCCAAGGTGGACCCACCCCCAACAAAGAAAAATGCCAAAAATAAAAAGAAAAATTAAAAAAACAACGTTGTTTTTGGCTGCGTGGGAGAAACGGAGGAAGTTGTAAGGAATCGCTTGCGATCCATATGCTTCGTATGATCGAAGCACCGTACAAAGCGTGTTTCGGAAAAACCGAAATGCGTTTTAGTCACATGCTTCCGAAAGTTCCAGAAAGCATGTTTATTAGCTCGAAACGCGTTTCAGTTTTTCTGAAACGCGCTTTGTACGACGCTTCCCTCACGCATCCCTACGGATCGCGGATCGGGGTTTTGATCCTGGGGGGGGGACGTTTCTTGCAACACTGATTGCAACTAGTATGGCTTGTTATGACGCTGTTTGGTTGAGGAAGCTCTTCAGTGAGCTATTTGAGCACCTACTGGATACCACCATTATCTATTGCAATAACCGGAGTGGCATTCACCTTTCAAAGAATCTCGTGTTCCACAACTGCCCTAAGCACATTGATATTAGGTACCACTTTATCCGGGATATGGTACAACGATGAGCAATAAGGCTCCAACACATTAGGACTGATCAACGGGTTGTTGACATCCTCACAAATCCCTTGTGGAAGGTCAAGTTCTTAACCTTTTGAGAGAGACTTGTTGTCGTGGAAGGACATGAGGGTCCCGCTTGAGTTGGACATGTGAAAATTTTGCTGCAGTAATTGATTTATTTCTCCTACTTATTTACAATAAGTTATTCACCAATGCTTCAATAAACATCAAAATAAATTCAGTTGCAGACTTCACAAATTAAGAACTGAAAATTAAAAGGCAAGAGAAACATCATCATATGAACAATCACATTGACGCACTTGTTTTTGGACAATTGTCCCTGAAAAAACCCAATGTGGGAAAACTGGTGCAACAAATCGGAGGGTTTCTATTATTGGCAGTAAATATCTAAATACAATCTAGATGCCCCATAGAAAATGGAAATCCACTTAGAGAAGATAACTGAGAATTCTCTCACGCTGATTCTGGAGATTTTATCTTGTCCCCAGCTCCTGGATGACCCACTGTGCAATCTCTGTGTGAGCCTACGCAGCCATTGCGCGACTTCTGCGTGGAGGCTCCCTTTGACTGTGTCAACCTGGGCTTCTGCTGCTGAGAAATCAAGATTTCTCCTGCCAATCACCCATTGTAATTGCTGGCACTAATTTTTGCTTATCCCCAAACACTGTTGTGTCAACCTCCTCCAGTTTCTACGCTGTCCCTCTGCATCAATCTCCTCTAGCTGTTGCGTTGTCCCTCCTTGGCTCAACACTAGCTCTATTATCTTTCACTGTCTTCTTTGACATATATTCACTAGAACTAGAAATCACTTCCTTCCAGTACTGCCTCTGATCCTCACTACTTGATCACTGGTTCAAATTCCTTAGCAAACCATGCCCTCAGAAAATCGAATTGACTGATCAACTCTCTGCGTATTTCAAAGCGAACCCCAAGGCTCCTTCTTATACTTTTCTTGTTGAGACTTCAACGGCCGAGATTAAGTCTCTAATCAACGGCTAAGATTAAAACATGACTTGATCCACCTTCTAGATCATTCTCACCCATATTTTGATTAATACCCATTAATATGTTAATTTTCTTATGTTTAGAATTAGGAACCCCATTAAAAATATTAATTATTTTAATGAAATACAAACCAGGTGGAATTTCGCCAAACGGTTTATGGGTTCTTTAGAACTCATGTGCCTTGGCCTCTCCACCAATTTTCAAGGCTAGAGCACATTCGATGCTACCAAAAACTAACACTCCCTCTTAGCGAGGAAAGTGCTCTAACAACAATGTCCAACTGCATGGTACTCTACTTCTAAAGCACCTCCTTTCTGCACTGTTGTTGCCACCAACACTGCACTGGTGCTGCCACTGTACTGTTACCCGTGACGCTACCACTGCCACTGCTGCATCTGTAGTACAACTCCCTCTCAAATGCTGCATCATGCTATTGAAAAGGATTTTCCAACATACCCATCTATTCCTGAAATTGAACAAATTTTGTTCTTCCTAGAGCCTTGGTGAGTACATTTTCTACCTGATTTCCTGTGGGAGTATACTCCAACTGTACCGCCCCACGCTGAACACAGTCTCTGATAAAGTGACACCAAATATAAATCTATTTGGAGCAATCATGAAACACTAGATTTTTAGAGAGCTTGGTACAACTTTGATTACACAGAAGATCTTTGTCGCTTCCATCCTTTTCGTGAATAGATTTACAAGCAATTTCCTAAGCCATATAGCTTCACATGTTGCTTTGCTAGCTACCATATACTCAACTTCAACAGAGCTCAGTGCTACAGACTTCTGCTTCTTACTGCACCAGGAGGTCATCCCAAATCCAATATTGAAGCAATAACCAGTGGTACTTTACGTGTCTGTTGAACTTCCTGCCCAATCTGCATCAGTGAATCCACTCAATTCAACATCATTGCCCTTGGTGTATCTTAATCCAAAATTCACTGCTCCATGCACACACCTGAGAATGTGCTTTTCTGTTGCCCAGTGTGCCCTTTTTGGTTCCACCATGAAATGACTAAGGGTGTTGACAACATAACATATGTATGGCCTAGTATTGACCAGATACATAAGTGACCCAATGAGTTGTTTGTATAAGGTGGGGTCGATTTCCTTGTCTCCAGAAGAAACATCTTTTTTCTTCCAATTGGTAATCATAGGCGTAGCCATAGGTCAACAATCTTGCATTCTGAATCTTTTCAGAATTTCTGATGCATATCTACCTTGGCCCAGGAAGATCTCACCATCCTCCTACCAAACTTCCAATCCCAGAAAATAGTGCATTAGCCCCAAATCCTTCATGTCAAATTCTGTTTCCATATTCTTCTTGCAATCCTCTATGAGTCTGGATGATCCTGTCAAAAATAGATCATCCACATACAATACCAGAATTAACGGCTCACCTTCTACCAACAGATAATAAAGATTGGGATCGACATCGCGCTTGATGAATCCCAACTGCTATAAGTAGCTGTCAATTCGACCATACCAAGCTCTGGGTGCTTGTTTTAGCCCATACAAGGCTTTCTTCAACCTACACACATGAGTTCGCTTTTCATGTGTTTCGAAACCTTCTCGTTGTTCGATATTTACCTCTTCTTGTATCACCCCATTCAAGAACATTGCCTTGACATGCATTTGGTGAATCTCCAATTCCATCTGTGTTGCAAGGGATATAATGGATTTGATAGAGATATACCGAGCTATTAGGGAAAAGGTATCCTCATGGTCTATTCCTTCCTTTTGAGCATATCCTTTTGCAATGAACCTAGCCTTGTACTTGTCTACGCTACCATCTGCAACATACTTGATCTTGTAGATCCATCTCAAACCCACAATTTCTTTGTTCTCTGGTCTTGGTACAATTTCCCAGACATCATTTGTCATGATGGAATTGTACTCTTCTACCATGGCATCCACCCTTACCTAGTGCAATATGGCTTCTTGAAAGCTAGAGGGTCCTTCGACTTCAGCTACCAATGTTTGGTACCTGTCAGGTTGTCTACGCTGGCTTTTCTTGGCTCTAGTAGCTCTAATGAAATCCTCTGCGTCCCTCAGAGTCTGTCGTACTTCTCAGCTAGTGCTTCCACTGGTGGTGGGAGGTTCCATCTGTTACTCTTCCTGTTGTTGTACTTGTTGTGACACTCCTGGCTCCTCTTCTCTTGAGGAGATGCTAGTACTGGTTACCGTGCTTGAACCAGATCCCTGTCTTCCTGTTAGATCTAATCCTGTTGCTAGACCAGAGGAGCATCTTTAGCCTTTTCTTCAAACGACATCTCTCGAGATTTCCTGAAAGCTCTATCTTCCATGAACTTTGCATCCCGCCTTACTACAATCTTCCTACTATTTGAAATGTAGATTCGATATGCCTTTGAAGTCTCATTGTAACCCACGAGATACCCAAATTCGAGAGTCTGCTCTAACTTGCTCCGCTTCTCTTCTGGAATATGGCAATAAGCCACACTTTCGAATATCCTTAGTTGACTTACTTTTGGCTTCTTTTCTATGAAAACATCCTCTAGCGTCTTCTTTCCTAAAGCCCTGTGAGGAGTCTTGTTTTGAATGTATATAGTCGTGCTACATGCTTCTGCCCATAAACACTTGGGTAGGTTATGATCATATAATATCACCTTTGTTGCTCGAACAATAGTTCTGTTCTTCCTTTCTGTGACTCCATTCTGCTCTGGATTATAAGGTGTCGTCCATTCTCTTAGGATCCCTTCTCTTGCGCAGAAATCTATGAAGTCCCTATCCATGTATTCTCCACCATTGTCTGAGCGCAATATCTTGATCTTCCTTCCTGTCAGGTTTTCCACTAGAGCCTTAAACTCCTTAAACCGATCAAAGACCACACCCTTGGTTCTCAAAAAATAAATCCAAGTTTTCCTGGAATGGTCATCTATGAAGGTGACAAAATACTTAGCACCACTGATGGCTCTTGTAGACATTGGACCACAAATGTCTAAGTGTGACAAAATACTTAGCACCACTGATGGCTCTTGTAGACATTGGACCACAAATGTCTAAGTGTATTAAGCCTATTACACTCTTTAGCTCTATTGTTACTTTTGGAATAAGTTGCTTTGGCATACTTGCCTAGTACACAGCTGTTGCATGTATCATCATGCTTGGTCGTAAGCACTGGAACCCCCGTAACAGTTTCCTTGAGCATTCTTAATGCCCCATGATGTAAATGTCCCATCCATCTATGCGACAGTTCATTTAATTTTTTTCTCCACTGACATTACTCCTTCTCAGTGCCATAGGAGACTCCAGTTGCAACTTGTATAACCTGTTGCTTCGAGTTCCAATCTGGGCCCTCTTTTTCCACTTAGGATGCTTGGCATATACTCTATTACCGATGAAGTACACATCATATCCCTTATCTTGTAATTGAGATACATAAATCAAATTCATTCCCATACTTGGTACATGCAGTACCTTCATGGCCCGAAGATTATCTCATGTTGTTGTCTGCAAAGTAATGGTTCCCTTTCCTGCTGGGGTGCATTTCGTTTTGTTACCCATTGTGATTTGGAAGTTCATTTGTTCCTCCTGATAGCTCGATAAATATTCCCGTTCTCTAGTCATATGAGATAAAGCCTCGCTATCAATGTACCAATCCATGGCTGATGCTTAACTCGATAAGCAAGCAAATTCCTCTTCTAGCCTGGAAGCTAATTCGGAAATATTATGATCCCTATTGTTCTCCATCCTCTTTTTCTTTGTTTCCATCTTGCTTGGACCTTGCTCTGATACCATGTGAAAATTTTGCTGTAGTAATTGATTTATTTCTCCTACTTATTTACAATAAGTTATTCACCAATGCTTCAGTAAACATCAAAATAAATTCAGCTGTGGAGTTCACAAATTAAGAACTGAAAATTAAAAGGAAAGAGAAACATCAATATATGAACAATCACATTGACACACTTGTTTTTGAACAATCGTCCTTGGAAAAACCCAATGTGGGAAATTGGTGCAACAGATTTGAGGGTTTCTATTATTGGCAGTAAATATCTGAATACAATATGGATGCCCTAGAGAAAATGGCAATCCACTCAGAGAAGATAACTGAGAATTCTCTTACACTGATTTTGGAGATTTTATCTTGTTCCCAGCTCCTGGATGACCCACTGCGCAGCCTCTACGTGAGCCTATACAGCTACTGCGTGACTTTTGCATGGAGACTCCCTCTGATTACGTCAACCTAGGCTAATGTTGCTTTTGCTTATGTATGAGAAATCGAGATTTCTCCTGCTCACCCATAATAATTCCTGACACTGATCTCTGCTTATCCCCCAACGCTTCTGCGTCAAACTCCTCCAGTTTCTGCGTTGCCCCTCTGTGTCAATCTCCTCCAGTCGCTGAACTACCCCTCCTTGGCTTAGCGCTGGCTCTATTATCCTTCACTGTCTTCTCTGACGTATATTCAATGGAACTAGAAATCACTTCCTTCCAGTACTGCCTCTAATCCTCACTGCTTGATCACTGGTTCGAATTCCTTAGCAAACCCTGCCCTGGGAAAATCGAACTGACTGATTAGCTCTTTGTGTATTTCAAAATGAACCCCAAGCCTCCTCCTTATACTTTTCTCGTTGAGGCTTCAATGGCCAAGATTAAGTCTTTAATCAATGGCTAAGATTCAAACATGACTTGATCCGCCTTCTAGATCATTCTCACCCAGATTTTGATTAATACCCATTAATATTTTAATTTTCCTAAGTTTAGACAAACTGCATTAAAAATATCAATTATTTTAATAAAATACAATCCAAATGGAATTTCACCAAGCGGTTTCTGGGTTCTTTAGAACTGATGTGCCTTAGCCTCTCCACCAATTTTCAAGGCTATAACACATCCGATGCTACCAAAACCTAATAGGACATTGAACTCTAGGACCTCTTGGGGGCGTGGGGTACTTCTTGGCGGTATGTACGGCCATAGGGTGAGTGGTTCACCTTCCCCTATACGTACATTGTGTACAGGGTGAGTGGTTCACCTTCCCCTGTGATACCCCATGATGATATATGAGAGCATAGGGGGAGTGGTTCACCTTCCCCTATTGTTGATGGTATATGCATACAATGAGTTATTCAAACTTCACCTTCTCCTATGGCATATGAGTAGGATTAGTGGTTCACCTTCTCCTAAGGCATATGTGTAGGATGAGTGGTTCACCTCCTCCTGTAGATGCCCCAACATACATCCTACCCTTGCAGTCTGGGACTCTTGGGAAGTACCTCTCATTTGGCCAATGAGTTGGGAAACGAGGATAGGGACAATAACACTACATATGGATGCATCGTGTACTATCGTATTTCCTATGCCTAGGATGCATGATGTTCAACAACTTGTTATTCAGGATCAAGTTTGATTGGCGTTCTACCCTTGCTTATGTGGGCCGACTTTAGTAAGTGGAGAGGGGCAAGGTCTTGTGACTCACTCTTGATTTACTCCTTTTCATTATCTATACCAATGTTTAGTAGAGTTGAGACAAAATGCAGAGACATGATGGCATGATGATCGGTAGTCAAGAATTGGCAGGTGGAATTCTCCCTAGTTGAGTGGTAGTGTTAAAAATGGCAACTAGGGCCAAATTCCACTTTGGACAACTCATTTGGTGGAGATAATTATTGCATTGAATTCCTCTTTTCGAGAGGACCAAAATTGACCTAAATATCACTAAATTTGGACAAGGAGAAATATGTTTTTGAGGTCAAGCCCCTACACGTAAATTGTCAAGGTTGGCCACACCATCATGGAGGCTCATGAAGCCCAAGTGACATGTTTTTTTACCTCCAACGACTTGTATAAATAAGAGAGCCCTCCACCCTCATTTGGCATCATCACCACACAACACATTCTTCTCTCTCTTCATCCGATTGGTTCGTACACCTATTGGGCAGTTGATTTTCTCACACGTGTGGCAGAAAGGAGGACAAAAATTACAAGGCCAAAAATTTGACCCTGTATGCAACTTTGACCAGTATTGACCAAGGTGTTTTTGACCTGTTTTGACTTGTGATTTTTGGAGGAATCTTTCTGTTTGGGTAGGCTGCAATAATTGGCATAGAAATCGACACTTTTTGGGCACTTTGACCTGTATTGACTGTAGGGTGGACTTTAGGTTGACCAACTTTGATTGCAGATTTGTTGATTGTTTTGGGCTGAATTTGACTAGCAAGAGAGGCCGAGTTCCTCTCTCCTTTGACCGAGTTGCTAAGCACTGTTTTGACCTTGACTGTTGACTTATTAGGGCACACTTTACTGTTGTTTGAATGTTTAGTTTTAGGTATGTTCTATGCTAGAGCAATTTATTTAAATTTTCATAGTTAGCTCAATATCTTTTCCAGATTAGTAATCATATCAACGTTAAAATAAACTGCAGATAGAACATAAATCGTAGAAGACAAGCCAAGACAAGAGGACATAAGATGTGGCGCTAGCCAGGGACAAACCCCAATGTGGGGAAACCCTTGATCAATTCTTCTTCTATGTTCTTCAAAGTTCAGCAGAGAAAGTGAGAGAGATAGTACATTTATAATAGAAGTCAATATTTTGACTTTTGATATCGCATGAGATCAGTTGAAGACATATTGCTTCAACTGATTCTCTAAGGTGACTCTTTCACCTATCATAGTGCTGCCTTTCGTCCATTTGCTGCACATAACTGTGTGACACCATGCTGTACTGTCACAGTGTTGAACCTTGATGACCGAGCTGCTCTCATCTGCTCTCATCATGATGCAGCTCATTATTTATCATGCCCACTGTGCTACATCTAACATCATCATGTTGTTTCATTCATCACTGCTTTGATGAGAGAATTATACACCATCACTGTTCCTAGAGGCTGAGATGATCTTTGTACCTTGAGATCATAACTGCACCTTACTATACTATAAGATTATGATCCTTGTCTGTTACCTTTGATGAGATTGACACTCTCTGTAGAGGTGATCACTATTTCTTTCATCACTGCATATCTAATACTTCAAGTCACTGCTGTACAAGATGTATGTCATCGAGATCTATATACTGAGATCTTCTTCATCCAACCGAAACCGAGATCATTGATCTACAAAATCAACGTTTATAGCTGTTATGATCATAGCACATCAAGATCGCTGCAAGTATGCCAAGGGTTTATCATATCATGTAGACTTGCTGAATTAGCATAGATCTACTTTACTGTAATGATGCTACCAACATGATCTTTATTGACTTAACAAGCCGAGGATGATTCATTCAGTGTCCATATGCGAAGTTATTTATGCCACATCTATCCGAGATAGATGTGCCCAGATCACATATACATCCTTCTCTACTTTCTTCATCCGAGGATACTTCCATTAGAACACAGGTATGCTGAGTCTGCAGCTCCTTCATGTATGATCTGCGGCTACCTCACTTGACAGGGATTATGACTGTGGCTTCTTCCATGCTTGACTGCGATTATGACTGCGGTTGTTCCTTATGACAACGGATTAGGGTAGCAGATTAGGGCATCACATTGACTGTGTATGAATGTTTTCATGAATTGCGTGTAAGGAGTCTCTTTGCCCCGCGTATAAATGTCTTCAAAAACAACGTATAAGAACAACATATAAGGTATTCATGTATAGTGTATAAGGTCTCCATGTACAATGTATAAGGTCTCATCATGAACAGTATAAGTAATTGACTGCATTGGATCAGCTAGGGCATCATCTGTGGTTAGGGCTTCATGCTTGACCAACGTATGCTCTTTTGTGTCTCTCCTTTTCCAAAAACCCAAAGACGTGGAGGGGAGGAGATCACATGAAGAGGATGTGTCCAAATGACTTCAAGTCCTCTTCTATTTATACTAAAATGTAGATGATGAATAGACATGACTATTGGGCTTTTGAGCCTACACAAGTTGCTGGTCGACTTGACAATTTGTCTTATAACACAAATAAATTCATAACTTCATAAATACTTATCGGAATCGGATGATCTTTAGATCAATCCTACACCTCTCGATGAGAGGGATCCAATAAAAATATTAGTGGCCATAAATAAGATGACCCACATGGAGTTTGGCCCTAGTTGCCAATTTTAACATGGTGACTGAGGGAAAAATTACAGATTTGATAAGGTTGTTTTGATCATCAATTGGCAAGTCAATTTTGACTTTATTACTCTCTCTCTCTCTCTGTTGAACATTTGATATTTATAATAAGAAGAATTGATCAAGGGTTTTCCCCATCTTGGGGTTTTTCCCTAGCATTCACCAAATTCTGGTGTTCTCTTGTATTGGCTTGTCTTCTGCTTTTATTACTCATGTCCTATCTACAGTTACTGTTAATGTGATGGTTAATGTGATTGCTATTGGAAATTGTCATTGGGTTAACTAAAGGACATTGAAGTAATTGTTGCAAGCATATAACATATCGTTGTTATCTAAAATTAACAATGTCTCACTATACCCAACAAATATTCCCTAATTTCAGCATGGCTTTAACTTATTTCTCTTATCCTTGGGTACATGTATGAACACTGGACAACCAAAGATTCTTAGATGCTCAACTTGTGGTTTCTAACTGGTGAATGCTTCTTCAAGAGTCTTGTCTTCTAGAAGTCGACGAGGACTTCTATTTAGAATGTAGACGATTGTCTTGGCTACTTCTCCCCACAAGAACATTGGAACATCTTGATCATGTAGCATTGCCTTCATAGATTCTTCAATATATTTGTTCTTTCTCTCAACCACTCCATTCTGTTGAGGATTATAGGGAACTATCAACTCCCTCTTAATCCCAACTTCCTTACAAAAGGCAATGAGTTCCTTGGAGGCGTATTCTCCTCCATTATCTGACCTCAAAGTCTTGATCTTCTTCCTCATCTAGTTTTCCACTTTAGCTTTGAATTCTTGGAACTTTGTTAAAACTTCATCTTTTGACCTCATAAGATAGATCGACATCTTGCAAGAGAAGACATCGATAAAGGATACATAGTAAAGAGCACTTCCAAGAGATTTCATCAACTTAAGACCCCACACATCAGAGCAGAATATATCCAAAATATCTTTGGACCTATGTTCACTGCTTGGAAAGTGTTTCTTGACATACTTTCCAAGAGCATATCCCTTACACCTTTATGATCTATCTGTAAATTTGGTACACCTGAAACAATTTGCTTCAAAGCTAGCAAGATTCTATAATGAAGATGAGCATATCTCCTATGCCATAACTCAGAAGTATTAACATCATTATGCACTAAAGCTTGGAAATGTTGCCCTGGGAGTTTATACAACCTTCCTTCACGAATCCCACTAACCCTAGCAGAGCTTATACTAGAGCCTTGGGCCCACACAAGGACTTTCCCATCAATGAAGGCTACTCTATCTCCTATATCTTCTAAACATGAAATTGAAATCAAATTCTTCTTCAAGCCTGATACATATTGTATGTTACTCAAGTGAATGCTTTAATGAGTTTTTAGTTCAATAGATGTTGTCCCAATTCTTTTGACTACATAGTTGTTGTTGTTTATAATCTGCACCTTTTGAGTCAATCTCTTTTCCATCAAACTTGTAAGATGATCACGATTTGTTGTCATATGTCTTGAAGCTCCATTGTCTATCAACGATATGTTGTTTTCATCTGCAAGAGATCTTGCAAGTGCATAATAGGAGAAGTAGTATTTATCTCTATCTCCTTCAACTTTGGGTCTCTTGGAAAGTTCATCAAATTTTGCCGTTGTAGCATGTTGCTTCCCTCCATCTTCTTATCATTGAATTTTTTTGGACATTGATCTTTAAAGTGACCAAATTTATTGCAACAAAAACATTGAATCTTTGACATGTCTCTCTTCCTTTGAGGATTAGGTCTTTCATCAAAATCCCTCTTCTTTTGAAATCTAAACTTCTTTCTTCCTCCAACTTTCTTGGAATGAGCTGCATATGCTTGAGAATCTTATTTTTCTTGAGATCTTGGTTTTCCTCCTCTAGACATGAGTCTTGAATCCTCTTGAGAACAAGTTGCCCATAATTCTTCCAAACTTGGAGCTTCCTTTCGACTACTATACTTGCTACAAACAAATCCCATGATAGTGGTAGTCCATTTAGTGCTGAGTTCACAAGTTCTTTGCTAGAGACAATTTCATCAATAGCTTGTAGTTGATCTCTCAGTTGAGGGATCCTCATAAAGTATGAAGCCATGGTATCATTCTTTGCCATTCTGATATCACGAAGCTCATTTCTTAAACTCATGACTTGGCCAATGTTGTTGATGGTATACAAATCATTTAGGGCATCATACATCCTCTATGAAGTTCTTAGCTTTTGAGATGTATTGGATTAGATGATCCTTGACGGAGTCCACAATGATGCTCATGGCAGTGGTATCGTCTTTCTTGTACTTCTTCTTTCTTGTTTCATTTGTAGGTTCAATCACTTTTCCTTGCACAATTTCCAATAGATCTTTCCTTGTGAGAATTAGGTCAATTCTTGTCTTCCAAACTCTAAAGTTAGTAGCCCCTTCTAACTTGTTCTCTGATTTCATAGTAGAAGCCATGGATGCAACTTGATTGTAGATCTAAGGTTTCTTCAAAGTGATCTCAAGATAGGATTTGCTCAAGAGTGATATCTATGGTCTTTCCCTCACCAAAGCTTTGAGTCCATGTTGATTTTTCCAGTAAAATAGATACAAGTACTTATTTCTGAAACTTGATAATTACTTCCAATGATGTAGATGATTATTTTGCTCTTAAGCAATCATACATTCAGAAATTCAACAATAGAGACAATAGAGCAATAAAGATCACAATGCACTAAGAGATAAAAAGATTTTACCTTGGGAAAACCCACTAAGGGGGAAAAACCCAACCATCCTTTTCCTTAGAGAATCATTGCAACAAGAGATACTTCAAATTCAAACTAACCAACAAGTCAACAACCACAAGATGCCTCAAGATGCCAAAGTCAAAACTTCACCAAATCACTTCAAGATGCCTTCTTCCCAAGCTCGCACTAGGTCTGCACTAGGGTCGAATTTCAGCCTCTCTTTCACTCAGAAAGTTTGGACTTGAGCCCAGAAGTTCGGACCTGCAATATCACACGTGTGAGGAGACTACTTCTAGACTTCGACTTCTTCTTTCTCTTCAACTTGACCTTTCTTTCTTCGTCCTCCTTCGCTATATCAAATCAGAGCTATACTTGAAGGTGAGATGCAAATTGTGCTTGGAGTGGAGACAAGTGGTCTCTATATATATGCACATTGGAAGGGTTTGAATAGGTGCCTCTTGGGCAAGGCTGACTTCATCACTGGGAGGCCGACTTGGGCATCTTGTGGTGTCTAGAATACAAATTCAAATTTTCATTTTCTCGCTCTTGATAAGGTCATGAAGAAGATGCCTTACAAAAATTTCTTTTGAATATAAAAATATAATTCTTTTCTTTTCTTGCAAGCACGAAGAACATGCCTCAAATACTGTTTCCTTTTACAAATAATTTATATTTTGATATTACAAATACAAATGAGCATTATGAAGACCGACCATAGCTACAAAATTCGACAGAAGGACCTAGCTTGCACTACTCAGAGTTTAGTGATGCACTTGAAGATTTTCTACCTATTAAGAGTTAGTAGGTTTGAGCAAGTTCTCTTATAAAATGCTATATAGGACATTGGAATATCATACACATTGAAGATTTTTCTTGATTGTTTGATGACATCACATATGAAGTGGCATGAGAAACTCTATGATAAAAAGAAAAAATGTTCTGTTAATTTGGCAGCGCAAGGAGAAATTCCTTCCATTGGAGAGCCTTCCTCAGCCAAAGAAGTTGCTACTAGCCCTTGGAAGAATTTAATTCAGTCAAGAAAAAACATAATTTTTAAGGTGAAATCCACATGTGCACAAAAGTACAAGTTGGCGTAGGCAACCCAATTCGACCTCTTGAGACACATAGATAGACCTAATGTCAGATCACTTTGGAGAATCATCACACATCACATCTTCTCTCTCTTGATTAGATTGGTTCGTACAGGTCTAAAATAAGGAGGTTCAAGCTCACACGTGCAAGGAGGAGGAGAATTATGTTGTGTGTGTTGAATTTCTGATTGGGACAATTTGAACAGCCTTTGACTTGGGTTGAGTTTTATCTTTTTGACTTGGAATTTCAGAATTTGTCTCTGTTTTGGATGGCTGAATTCATTAGGCAGGAAGACAATTTTTTTTAGCAGTTTGACCATCTTTGACCGCATTCTTGCACCTAGGGTTTTCACAGGTCAAAAGTTGACTTTGACTGTATTTGTATGGGCATATTTTTTACTATTTTGACTAAATTTTGACTAGTGAGGAAGGCTGCATTTATTAGCAGGTTGACTAAACCTTTTTTAGCAGCTTTGACCATTGAGTTTTGGACTAGTTAGGGCATCTTTGACTGTTGTTGACTTTGACCAGAATTACAGACTTTGACTTTCGACCAGATTTGACTTTTGTGCTCGTCTTTGATTGGATATCGGTTATTTGATTTTTTGGATAGTTAAAGGTTTGACTTTGACTCATTGTTGATAAATTGGAACATTGTATCTCTCTGTTGAACATTTGATGACAATCTAATAGAAGAATAATTTTGAAAGGGTTTTCCCCCTTCTGGGGTTTTTCCATGGTCTTTGACCAAATCTTGTGTCTTTCTTGTTATTGCTTTGGCTATCTTTTGTTGTGCATTTGGATTGCTCTTCTATCTACAATTGCCTAGTGTCATTGAATATTGAATTTATTGGATAAAGTGGTTACTAATTGAAGAAGAATTGTTACAAGTGATTGTGTTAAGCATAGACCACTAGAAAATTAACATGGTATCAGAGTTGAGGTGAAGACAAGCCCAATGAGACAAGAATCAAAAGCAATCACCTTTGAAGGAATCTAATTGGAAGAAGCTACTTGGTCACGATGTCTACCTCATACTTCAAGGAGGGAGAGAATTTGGATGACTCATCAAATTTTGATGGTTGGAAGTGACCTTGGATGAGAACAATGTCTTGTACTATGTGGAAGGAAAAGTACTTGAGCCTTCAGAGAATGCTTCTACTGTTATCAAGGCCAAGTACAAGAGAGGTGAGCTCAAAGCTAAGATGATTACCATTGATTCTTTGAAAGATCATTGATTCAAAATTGAAGAAGTCCAAGGATATGTATGATAAGTTGGTTGGAATGTATGAAATCAACAATTTGAATCATATCCTCTCTGTGAAAAATCAAATCAAGGACATCAAAATGAAAAAGGGAGACACTGTGCAATCATACTTCATGAGATTGTCACAACTCCAAGATCAATTGTTCTCTGCTGGAGAATCTATGTCTGATAGAGAGTTGGTACTCGTTGCAGTTCAAGGTCTTCCCCCAATTTGGGAAACATTCATTACTACTATAAGCACCAATGACAAGTTCTCGTCATTTGATGAGCTGGTTGGTAAGTGTACTCAAGAAGAAACTAGAATGATTTCTAGAGGGATACTTACATGGAACAATTAATCTTGGATTGAGATATACTGCAACAGATGTGAGGCTACATGGATACATGGATGTTGACTGGGTCGGAAATGTTATTGAAAGGAAGAGCACACTAGGGTATTGCTTTAGTTTGGGTTCTACCATGATATCTTGGATGAGAAGGAAGCAAAAGTTTGTTTCTTTAAGTAGGGCTGACACATAATACATTGCTGCTAGCATGGCTACCTACGAGGCAATATGGTTGAGGAAGCTCTTTGGAGAGTTGTTTGAGCAGGTTTTGGATACGATAGTTATATATTGTGACAATAAGAGTGGAATCCCTCTGGCAAAGAATTCGTATTTCACGACAAGTCCAAGCAATATTGAGATCAGATATCACTATATTGGAGACATGGTGCAGAGAGGAGTCGTACGACTCCATCACAATTCGATTAATGAGCAGATAGCAAATATTCTCATCAAGGCTTTACTGAAAGGGAAGATCTTGGTCTTTAGAGAGCAACTTAGACTAATGGATGTGACATTCCCGGAAAAGGGTCCTGACTGATTGAGGACACTGAGCTATGCTCTTCCCCTTATTTGAGCTCCCAGGGTGGGAATGGAGCTGAAAAGATCTTGGGGTTGAGGGATCCCGAGACAATATGATGGTTGTGATCCTTATCCTTTGCGGTACGTAGTATCTCGCGTATTGTCACTATAGAATTGTCAGAGTATACCCCAGTATGTGTCCTAACCACAAGTTGGGCTTGTTGGGATTGCCACCCATCTAGCCAATGGGTGAGGATACTTGAGATGGTTGTGATCCTTGCCTCTCATGGCAAGTGGTATCTCGCCCAAGTGATGGGATGCAGGTGTTCTACCACTTAACTCTTAAGGGTCAAGGTGGGAGGATTGACAAATAATGGGATAGATGTGATCCTTACCTCTCATGGTAAGTTGTATCTGGCCCATTGTCATTAGACGATAGGATGGATGTGATACTTACCTCTCATGGCCAATAGTATCTCGCCTATTATCGCCAGACAACATGGTGTTTGTGATCCTTGCCTAGTAAGTTGTATCTCGCCTATTGTCATTGGATATAGGGTGGTAGTTTGAGCTCCCCCATGATGATTCTTCTTCTTTAGATTCAAGAATGTTTAGCAGATGAGTAGAAATGAGCAGAGATGAGATATGACTTGATGACGATGACGAGACATTTGAGATGGGGCTTATGATGTAGTCAGAAATTTATCCCTCCTTGAAAGGGAGTGTTAATTTGGCAGCTCAGGGAGAAATTCACTCCATTGGAGAGCCTTCCTCATCTAGAGAAGCCCCTACTTGCCCTTGGAAGAATTTAATTTGGTCAAGAAAAAACATAATTTTTTAGGTGAAACTTACATGTGCACAAAAGTACAAGTCGTCCTAGGCAAGCTAATTCGACCCCTTGAGACACGTATAAATCGACCTAGTGTCACATCACTTTGGAGCGTCATCATGAGACATCACATCTTCTATCTCTTGATTGGATTGGTTCGTACATGTTTGAAATAAGGAGGTTTGAGCTCACACGTGCGAGGGGAAGGAGGAGAATTCTGTTTTGGGCGTTGACTTTCTAATTAGGACAATTTGACCAACCTTTGACTTGGGTTGACTTGGAATTTCAGAATGTCTCTTTTTTGGAAGGCCGAATTTATTGGGCAAGAGGACGAATTTTTCTGAGTAGTTTGACCATATTTGATTGTATTCTTGCACCTAGGGTTTCCGTAGGTCAAAGGTTGACTTTGACCGAATTTGTATGGGCAAAATTTTGATGTTTTGGACTTGCAAGGAAGGCCACATTTATTGGTAGGTTGACTGAACCGTTTGGAACAACTTTGACTGTTGACTTTTAGACTAGATAGGGAATCTTTGATTGTTGTTGACTTTGACCAAATTAGAAAACTTAATTAGATTTGACTTTTAGGCTCATCTTTGATTAGATATTGGTAATTGTTTTTTGGGATAGTCAAAGGTTTGACTTTGACTCATTGGTGATGAATTGGAACATTGTATCTCTCTATTGAACATTTGAGAACAATCTAATAGAAGAAGAATTTTGAAAGGGTTTTCCCCCTTGTGTAGTTTTCCCTAGTCTTTTGACCAAATCTTTTGTCTCTCTTGTTATTGCTCTTGGTTGTCTTCTATTATGCATTGCATCACTTTTCTATCTACAATTGCTTAGTGTCATTGAAGATTGAATTTATTGGATAAAGTGATTGCTAATTGAAGAAGAATTATTGTAAGTGATTGTGCTAAGCATAGAACAATGGAAAATTAACATGTTGGAGTTGCAAAATATGAGTATTATAAAAACTAAGCTTTGTAAACCCTAGAAGACTAGAAGTCTTGAATGGGAAAGCCCTAGGATTTGTGGATAAAACTCTGAAGTTGGACCTAGATTAATGTTTCCTTTGAGAGAAGAAACTCTAGCTCATGCAAGGAAGGAATGACATCATGCCGATAATGAGGAGGTAAATAAATTAGCAAGATGGGTGCAAGAAGGCTAAGATCAAGAGGCAATCGATGTTTTCCTATGGTCCTCAAAAGATAAATAACTTGTATCTCTCTTCCTTGATTATTATTGTTATTGTTTTACTATTAGTTAGCCTCTTGTCTTTGTATCCCTTGCTTGGTTATAATTGTTCTTCTATGGCTTCCTAATGTGAAATGCAGGTACATAGTGAAGGTTGCCAAGGCTCAAGCAGCGGATGGTAGTAGTGGAAAGAACAAAGCAAAGCTTGTGACAAAAGGACTCCCTTAGAATTGGTGATTTGTGTTGAGTGATATTGTACTAAATGAGATCCAAGCTCAAAGGGAGCAGGAAGATCAACAAGTTTGGAGTATACCTTGATTGTGCATGCAACAAATAGCAACATAGACAAGTACAAAGTTAGATTGGAAAAGGTTCTCCCAAAAAGAGGGAGAGGATCATGAAAAGACATTTGCTCTAGTTACTAGGTACACTTTAGTTAGAATTATTGTTACTTTTGTTATGAAATTACATCAAATGGATGTAAAGGTTATTTTTCTTGATGAAGAAATTGAGGAAGAAGTGTACATGGGAATGTTGAATTTCTAGTGCAATCAAGACTAGTATAGTTTTTCAAAATTGATAGCTACTTCCAATAATACAATTTGTCTTCTTATAGTATTGCAATCATTAAGTAGTACACATGAAAAACTTCAACCATCCACTTTTTACAATAGAGCAATGAAGATCACAATAAATAGTAAACAAGAGACAAGAGACACCAGAAATTAGGCTTGGAGCTAGGGAAAACCCACAAGGGGAAAACCCAACCAATCTTTCCTTATGAGAGAAAGAATTCAGTTCATCAATGGTACATCATAATATTCCAACAAGATTCCAAATCTGACCTCAACAGATACCAAGTCAAACAGTCAACAGAGAGAGAAGAAGGTCAACATTGGTCAAAATCATGGTTTGCAATAGAGGGCGGAATTTCAATCAAATCCACAATCAACAAGCTAGTCAAATTTTCAGTCAAAGTCACAGGGTTGACCTGTAGTCAACCTATGTTCAACATGCCCAAAACATAGATGAAGATGCGGTCAAATAGAATCAAAGTATCCTTGAAATGTTCATCCTCCAAGATAATCAAAGAGCTCGGTCAAAACAGAAGCAATCTCTCCAAGTCAACGTTGGTCAAACAGAAGAAGATACGTTGGCCAATGCATAACAAATTCTCCTTTTGTCTCCTTTGCATGTGTGGATGTCTTATCTCTATTTCAAATCGAATGTAATGGATGAGATGATGATAAATGAAGTCCAACGATGTCTTATTTATACGTGTCATAGGAGGTGGCTTTTCCACATGTGGGGCCGACTTGATCATCATCAAACTAACTTGGTGAAATGTCAAAATATGAACTTTTCTCCATGATTTTGCCAATGAAAATACCAACCATAGCTACCCAATTTTCAACACTCCCTCTTAGCTAAGGAGGTACTTTTCATTCTCTCAAGATTAATCACCCCAACCAATCCATAGGTCTCTCGACCACAACCTATGGGAGGGATCACAAGTACAAGTCTCTCTTTTCAACAAGATGAATATCCCTAACCAATCCATAGGTCTCTCGACTCACGACCTAAGGGAGAGATCATCAATATCATCTTTGGACTTGCGAAAGATGAGTATTATAAAAACTAGGGTTTGTAAATTCTATAACATTGAAAGTTTTGAATGTGAAAGCCCTAAGGTTTGTGGATAAAACCCTAGAGCTAGACCTAGATTAATGTTTCTACTGAAAGAAGAAACCCTAGCTCATGTAAGGAAGGAATGGCATTGTGCCAATAATGAGGAGGTAAATAAATTTGCAAGATGGATGCAAGGAGGCTAAGATCAAGAGGGAGCTGACGTTTACCTATAACCCTCAAAAGATAAGTAACTTATATCACTCTTCCTTGATTATTATTGTTATTGTTTTACTATTAGTTAGCTGCTTGCCTTTGTATCCTTTGCTTCATTATAATTGTTCTTCCATGGACTTCTAGCGAGAATTGCAAGTAGATAGTGAAGGTTGTCAAGGCTCTAGCAACAGATGGTTGTAGTGGAAGAACGAAGCAAAGCTTGTAACAAGAGAACTCTCCCGGAATCAGTGATTTGTGTTGAGAGATATTGTACTAAATGAGTTCCAAGCTCAAAGGGATCAGGCAAATCAACAAGTTGGAGGTATACTTTGATTGTGCCTGTGACAAACAACAACATATACAAGTACAAAGTGAGATTTGAGAAGGTTCTCCCAGAAAGAGGGAGAGGATCATGAAAGACATTTGCTCTAGTTACCAGGTACATTTCTGTTAGGATTATTGTTTCTTCTGTTATGGAATTACATCAAATGGATGTAAAGGTTGTTTTTCTCAATGAAGAAATTGAGGAAAGAAGTGTACGTGGGACTACCTCAAGGCTTTGACAGTCATGAAGGAGTCTTTGGCTAATAAAATATTGTACCTCCGACTTGGATTGATGGATCAAGGTCGATCCTACATGATTTGTTTCAGTTAGAAGCAAAAAGACTCATGTGTCAAAGGGAGCAACATTAAAATAAAGATTTGCCTCCATAATAAAGGGAGCAATTAAGGCTTCCATAAGAAGCCTTGTTTTAGCTTCAGAGGGAGTTGACCTTCGTGTTTGAGATGAAAGTCCCAGATTTGATGTATTACCTCCTTGACCAAAAGAATCATACTTTTGAGATCCCTCAGAGATTTTTCGGATAATGGACCATCATTGAGATTGTCAAGCTAGATAGATGATATGCTACAGTAACTAGAAATTTGCTATGGAAAAGGGAGCAGCCAGGATTGCCACAATAGAATCTGTTTCAGAAAGAGCACCTAGTTAGGGTAATAAAAAAATAGTCAATCAACTTATGGTTGAGCCAAGGCATGTGGCTCGACATGTGTTGAAGTAGCAACATGGTACAATTAGTAATGGCATAACTAGTTATGGTTTGAGATATGTCTCAAACAGTGAAGTGCAACTGCATGGATATACAAATTCAGATTGGGCAGAGTAAAGAAGACAAAGATTTCATTAAGATATTGCTTCAATTTGGGCTCCATTATGATTTCTTGGGTGAGCAACGAGTTGACATCTATTGCAACCAATACTGCAAAGGCCGAGTATATTGTAGCTTGGTTCACAAGTTGAGAAGCAATATGGCTTCAGAAACTGCTTGTAGGATTGTTTGATCAAGTGCAAGTGACGACTATGATGACAAGTCAAAGCACATTGAGGTCTGGTATGAAGACATGGTACAAAAGGAAGCAGTGTGGCTCCAATACTATGCTACAGTCAAGAAAATTGTTGATAAAGCCTTTGTCCCAAGATGAATTCGGTATACTTCGAGGACAAAACTTGGAGTGATTGAGCATGTCTCCCTCAGTAAGAGGGAGTGATGAAATTGCAGTATTAAGGACAATCATTCTCGCTGGGTCAGGTTGACCAGGAGTAAGGAGCATGGTTTGGAGTGTTGATGGGATAGCATTAGGGACAAAGATTCTCC
The DNA here is from genome assembly GCA_000404065.3 of Pinus taeda. NCBI lineage: Eukaryota > Viridiplantae > Streptophyta > Pinopsida > Pinales > Pinaceae > Pinus > Pinus taeda. Next base: position 120,738 of record APFE030219890.1, read on the forward strand.
CTAGGTCAAGTATATTGACCAGGATTAGGGAGAATGGTTTGGCAGAGGACAATCATTCTCCCTATGGCAAGTATGTTGACCGAAATTAGTAAGAATGGTCCCAGAATCACTCGGTTGAGTGGGTGCCTTTCAACATTGTGCTCAGACTCTCTAGATAGGTTGAGTGAGCAGATTTAGCATCAGACCCAGAATTACTCATAGAGAGTGAGGCCTTTCGAGATTCACCATGAGTCAAAGATATTGACCTTGATGATGGTGAACCAAGAATAGTTTGTGAACCAGAATTATGGTGATTAGTTGATGCTATTGATATACCATCTAAGTAACTTGACACAGGGATTCAGGATTCGTAGGATACAGGGATTTGAGTGTCGGATTCAGACACGTTGACCCCCCGGAACAAGACACATTAATATACGTTTTATATATTATATATATAAATTAATATTTCTTACACAAATTCTCATTAATGATACAATTCATTGATTTCAAACATAGATCTTCATCTTCATGTAAGTTTCACTGTTTACAAAGTAAGTTAGTAACATTATAGCATGCATATTACATACAAAATTCAAATACATGTCACATAAATAATAAATCAATGAATCATAAATTCTAAATTAATAAATGATAAATGATAATACATATTCATTTCATCAATGATGCAATAGGAGAAAGACAAGATAGTAAGATAAAGACATTGACAGCTATAGTTTTCTCATTAAGTCATCAAAATCAAAATGTGTTACATAGGTAGTGCAATGCCAATGCCAAATAGAAATAGAAAATACAAAACAACTACAACTATACAAGCCTCGAGGCAGTAGGTAGCCCATGACTCATCAGTCATCAATCCTCATAGTCATCATCATAATCAGCATCACTGTCTTCATCATCATGGTCACCACTGCTTTCCTTTGCATCTTCCTCCTCCCCTGTATCCATAGTTGCCTTTGCATCTGCGAGTGTGGAGGATGACCCCTCTACAGTATCACCATCATCAAATCTAACAGGCTCTAGCACTGGATCATTGAGATCCATGTTGGCCAATGCCAACTCAATACTGTTGTCCAAACCCATATCATCAGGAAAGACATCCCACATCTTTGTCTTTCCCTTCAACTACTCTTTCCTTTGACTGTATATAAGATGAAGGTTGGTGTGCACATACACCATTGTCTCTGCCCTGGACTGCTCAAGCCTCCTCTTCTTAACACTATACAAATTCCCATATTGTTTTGGAGAATTTGGTATCTACAGATAAATACTAATTCCTTAGACAAGTAGCCATATCTAGAACAACAGTTTAAAGTATTTTAGTCTTTCCCTATAAGCAATAGATAAGATGAGAAGATGAGAAGACCTACTTGTAGTTTTGCTTTCCTCTCGTCTCCTTTGTATTGATCTTGTCTCTCCTTCTCGTACATAATATGCTTGAGAAGTACCTGTAAACACAACATAAAACAAAGAATCGATCAAAGCAAAAGATCTATTGGATATAAGTGAATGGAATCAGATACATTTCACACATATAAGCCTTATAAAACAATACAAACATATGGGACAAAGGTTCAAACACTTTATTAAATAGAAGAAGGAATTACAACCATTGTATCTAATTCAAAGTCATTCGTCCAGCTTGGATCCCATCCACATCACATCAAAAGCATGACAAACTTGTAGCATTACAATACTTGCTTCAAATCCAAATCTAATAGCAACATTATCTCCTTACAATTCTAGCCCCTGATCACTTAGATGAGTGGTCAATTTATAGGGAGATGAAGGAGGTTTTGTCATAAATGTTGGCATTGAATGGATTTCCATACTTAGAATTAGTTCCATGGAGAAAGGGATGAGAGGATAGGATGCATCTTAACTCACTTCTCATCCATTTTCGAGCTCATAGGAGTTGATAAGTGAGGGAACTTTCTAGATGACTCCAAAAGATAAGAATATTCTCCAAACCCTATGTGAATTTCTCTCAAACTCGCCCAACGCAAGTGAAAGGAAGCCTAAGTGATTTGCAGAGCACCCTGGCATGGACTTAACTGCTCTGCGGTGCACCCTTACATGGGCCTACCTACGTTGGTCCCTTTAGAGGCCATTTCTGGATGTCTTCAAGTCATAAAACTGTTTGGGAAGGAGGCATTCAAAGGGGTGACTTGTTTAGGGCATGTAGCAACTGAAATTAGGGTTTGATGAGCCCTAAAACACTGATTTGGATGATGGGATTGATGTGCCCAAATGGATTTGTAACAGTTTCCCCCTAAAGCATGAAGTCGGAAAAATGCTAATGTCGAATGAAATGCTTTACGATGTGATAAGGAGGTATCGAAGTGGAAGGTGACTTACATCAATTACAATACATATATCATGATTTTTTATTTTTACATGAATCGCTAAGGGAAGGCATACCCATGATCAACTTATAAACTTTCATTACATGTACATAAACAGTCGTCTACAGATATAGACCCATGATTGGAATGACTATCAATGTAAAGCCATTGTACATATGATTTAGTACTCCTGAAATCGCAGCTCGGATGGATGAAACTAGATCCGGGGTCTTCTATCTTGTTCAATCATTCGCTCAAGTACAAGTCTAACCATGTGAATATGTGATGTGAAGTTGAATGTGGGAAGATACCCTCTGATTACCAGCCAATGATGTAAGTTGTTAACAGATGCGAGAGAAATCACCGATAATGATAATGATCCTCAAGGTACTGCAGTACATTCTGCACGGTGTGAATAGATGATTTGATGTCGAACACCATACAAAGTCTTTCAGTCGAAGGCCATTGATGTTAACCTATCGCCGAAAGTGAGAAACCTGCCATTGATGCATGCAAGCCTCAAGGTATTGGAACGGTGTCTCTAAGTCAATTTCTTGGATAATACGCTGATGTCGACAAGAAGTGACTCGTTGCAAGAGGGCCTTGATGTATCCCACATCAACGATACGAAACGAGTGTAATGATTTTGGAAACTGAATTTGACTGACAACACAAGGTTCAGGAATGGCGGTCATGAAGATGAAGGTTTATGGTATTGCAAAAGATGAATTTTGACTGAATGACTTCTCTTGAACATGTCGGCGACACTGAAATGAATTGGTAGCATTGGCCCAAAACAAAGTGATGGATGATATGATAGACCAACGGTGGGATAACCATCAAGCTAATGATCCAACCCAAATAGTCACGGCGATGGAGTGAAAGTGTCATATTCAAGAGCAACCTGCTATCATAAAGTGGTTTTCCCTTTTTTCCCATTTTCCCCAGTCATTGCTGACCAATACCTCTTTATTTTTATCAAGCTTAAGGAGGATAACATATGCTTGTTGTATAATTCCACCCTTCGAGTGAATCCATCACTATGTGATGTTTTAACGAGTTTAGCGAAGGTGAAACTCGGTCTTGTCTAGATGGACAAGTTTGTCGCTATTTGATGTTTTAACGAGTTTAGCGACAAAGATAACTCAGTCATTTTCATGTTTAGAGAGTTTGAAAAGGGACAAAAAGAAAACTCCACAAACTCTTTTTTGTAAATTAATCTCTCAAGCCCGAAAAAATGTAAAATAATACAAGAGAGATGTCGTTTCCAATCCATTAACGAGATGAAAAGGACAAGCGCTTGACAATCTTTTCATGTTTAGAGAGTCTAAAAAGAGCTTAAAGAGGACTCCAATTTGAGGAACGAGTGGTGTCTAGGATAGAAATTGGTTCCGGTGATGTTGGAACTTCTCAAAACATGTTGATTTATGTGAAGAAGCTGGCTAATAAGACCACTCATTGCAGCTGTTTTTCAAAAAAGGTAAAACAACCAAGTGAAAGCGTATGATCGGCCAAGTAGATAGTGACGATGGAAGGAGAAAAACCAAGGCTCATTTGATGGAAAAGGCTATTAGAATGGCAATCACAAGGGTTAAAATGGAGATGGGTTCATTTTAACACAAGCTTGAACCATAGGGAACTATGCTTGGATTCAGTTTCATGTTTACACAAGGTTGAAACGACAAACTATGCTTGGATTCAATTTCATTTTTACACAAGCTCAAAAAAAAAAAACTATGCTTGAATTTAATTTCATTTTTACACAAGATTGAAATGAAAAACTATGCTTGAGATTGGTTTACATGCCCCTAGTATGATGAAAGGGAGAGTCTTTTGTAACCAAATGGAAGTCGCTACGGTGAAGTAGGATGGTTATCCAACACCTTTCTAGCTTCGTCCAGATAGGGACAAAGGTGAATGGGGTGATTCCCTTCACATAACCTACAGGGAAACTTAACTTTACCACTAACTGCATTCCCCCCAAGCTTCATTACATTCACCTAAGTAGACTAGTCGTGGCTATCAGGTGGATGGAATGAAAGTTCTTTTACGAGATCAAGTGAAAGACTCGACTGGGATTTTACGAGATCTAATCAAAGAATTGACTTGGAACTTTGCTGCTCCAGGGGACCTTGTTTCATTTTTGAATGAGCTTGACATAAGACAAGGAACTTTGTTCAGATTCCTTGTTTCATTTTTAACGAGCTTGACACAAGACAAGGAATTATGCTCATACTCCTTGTTTCATTTTTTAACAAGCTTGACACAAGACAAGGAACTATGCTCATGGGAGCTGTTTCATTTTTTAATGAGGTTGTCACAGTAAAAGAACTATCCTCATACTCCTTGTTTCATTTTTTTAAACGAGGTTGACACAAGACAAGGAACTAGCCTCATATCCTCGATCACGACTCATAAGAGGTCATGACTTCCAAGATGTTCTCATCAGATGGGAGAACAATGCTCTGGAAGGGATCCGTAGCAAGGAATCCGAAATCTGGTTCCAATGCCCCCAGTACATAATGTACAACATCATTGAATTGATCGTCAGTTGATGTAGGCATGGAACGGGTTGCCACATAATTAACCCGTGGCGGGGATGATACAATTGGTACAAAAGGACCACTTAGGGAAGATGGTTGACTGGAAGCCATATTTGGACCGAGAAATGAAAGTTGGTCAACGGTGACAATTTTGCCTTCATAGGGGAAACAAATCACTCGAAAGAATGTTGAAACAATAGCTCCCATGTCATAAACATAGTCACGCCTAAGAAGTAAATTGTAATCTAAAGAGCCTGGGACTACCATCATATTCAAATAAACGATTTTTCCTCCCAAAGTAATAGGCACTGAGGAAGGATCCCTAATGGTTAACTGGTTCCTTTGTTAAAAGCCAATAGATTCTGGTTAATAGGCACAAGTGGCGGCAAACCGAGCGCTTGCCAAATAGTAGAGGAAAGGATACTCACAGATGCACCTTCATCTATAATAGTGCCAGATACAATCATATTACAAACCTATACTATGATTTGGAAAGGCACATAAGAAGGAAGATGAAATCTTGCCAATCGATTCCAATCAAAGGAAGTGACCAAACTACTTGGAGGGGGTACTGTGGAAATGGGAGAATTAACCCCTTCAGTTACGAGAACGAGAGGATTTTCTTCCTGTCTTTATGGAACAGGAGGATTGGCCCCAAGCTCATTTGAATCTGAAAAAATGAAAACCTGAGTGGTATCATATTCACTCTCTTCGGGAAAGGTACGTTTAACTGAAGGTGAAATCAGGTCAATTGTTACCTTGACCTTTTGATTTGGGTTGGGTATAGACTCATAAGATTCACTTTCAGAGAGAGTGGGTTTGACCGACAGATGATTTGAGTCAATCAATTCATCAACTAGTGAAGGATTAAGGGAGAGTCTCCAGTAACCAGATGGAAGTCACTGCAGTGAAGCAGAACGGTTATCCAACACTTTTTTGGCTTCATCCAGATAGGGACAAAGGTGAATGGGTGATTCCCTTCACATAACCTACAGGGAAACTTAACTTTACCCTTCTTTCCATGAACTTTATTACCACTAGTTGATGGTGTTTCACCAACATGATCTCCAGAAGTTGATGACACAAGATGATGTGAACGAGAAGACCATTCTTCTAAGATCTGAGGAATATCAGGACAATTTCGAAGAAGATGGTCTCTCATACAAAGTTTGCATGGATATCGAACTTTGTGAGGCTTGACGGATGATTTTGATCAGATGATGCATTCAAAGCAATGGTTGCTTGGTTGCCCCATACTGAATTTGCTTCTTCTTCTTTTTCTTCCCTTTCTTCTTCTTCTTAGCCACTTGGTTACTAGTACCAAACTTTCACTAGGCAAAGAGGAAGAAGGGGAGGAAGAAACAACCGAGGAAGAAGGCAAAGGGTCAACTTTAGGATCAACTGGAAGTTGATTTTGTCCAGTTGGAGGAGTACTCGATTGCGGAGAAATCACAACATTCTGAACGAAGGAGGTTGAGAACAACCATACTGGCAAGCCCATGGTAAATCCCGGAAGGGACAATGTATCCATATATGGAGCACCAATATTTCCAAAAGGAGGAAAAGGACTAGGATTCCCATCAAAAGGAATTCCTTGATCGGTGGACTCTAGATTTGTTGCCATATGTCTCAACCTATGATCAACTGAGGAGCGAGCGTGGAGGATGTTATCCGTGGTCAATTAATTTTATTTTAATCAAAATAACATAACAAAACAAAAAAGGGATAATCTGGGCAAAAGGTTTACCAAGCAACTGTGAATTGTAGAATACCTCTCAGCGAACCAAGAAGTACGAGCAGGCAATCTCCCCGAACGCTGTGTTCGGTGTATCACAGTGTACAAGGCGGTCGACTCGGTTACCTAAGGATGGATAACAGCCTAGTGTTGTCCTCCCATATATACCCAAAAGTATGTGGAGGCCCAATACATATAAGCGTTGTCTAATGCAAAACCGCTCAGTGAGAGCGTTTCCATATACTTTACGTACTGTAACACCACCCTATATACCTGAAGGTACGTGGACGAGCTACGATATACTCACGTATGTGGAATGAGGTATCACACTCGGGATGTATTGCAGACATGATAGCGGCAACTGCTTTGTTTTACGACGTTGGAACATGTCTCTAGCCTAGAACCCTAAATGTTTTCGTTAATGACAATGCTCCATTAGGTAAATTAATGTTAATTTTAAGTTGATCTTGCTTAGGAATTTGCCTTTTAAATTCACCACGTGATGGATTTTGAAATCCCTAGGAATACAACTATCATGATAAGCATTCTTTCCATTCAATTTAACGATGAAAATCCTAGCTACTTAGGAATAGAGCAGTCATATTTCTTTCGATCAAAGAGAAAAGAGCACAATCTAATGCAATTTCCCTACACTATTCCTATGAGCACACACAAACATTTTTCAATGCAACATGCATGTATTTCTTTTTGATTTCCTTAATGTGAATATGAACAAAAGGAAATATGCACATACAATCAACCAATCTTTCATAAGAAAGAAGACTTTTACGACAGTTCTATTTCGAAGGAAAATAAGACTTTACGACACCTTCTTTCGAACGAAGATTAATCAACTACATTCTAACTTTGACTATAGACTGACAGTGACAAAGAAAACATTTAAGAAACATTAATCAATCAAGTCAAAGTAGGGTTAGACAAGGAGATAGAAACTTGTTCTTTGAAACATGACATTCATTGATCAATCAACAAGCAATCAAACAGAAGAAAAGTTGGCAAAAACTCAATCCAAAGGTGAAAATTTTCCCTAAGGTGGATCAGCGTAAGTCAAAGAGGGACTAATTGCGTTGCAGAGCATTGTCTCTTACTCAAGGGTGCTCTACAGAGCCCTGTCCCCTGACCAAGCCTGCGCTGATTCCTGAGAAGCCACTCAAGAGTCATCTAACCTCAATTTTTGACCAAAATTCAATGCAAAAGAGTTGAAATACGATTAATGAACACGTAGGGTCTGCAAGAATGTCCTAGGAGGTGGATGAGCTACTAGGAAGGATGATCTTCCCTAGTATGGTTGCCAATTTGTTTTGGAGAATTTGGTATCTACAAATAAATACTAATTCCCTAGATAAGTAGCCATATCTAGAACAACAATTTAAAGTATTTTAGCCTTTCCCTATAAACAATAGATAAGATGAGAAGATGAGAAGACCTTCTTGTAGTTTCACTTTCCTCTCGTCTCCTTTGTATCGATCCTATTTCTCCTTCCCGTACTCAATATGCTTGAGAAGTACCTGTAAACCTAAGTTGCAGGAAACGTGCCCCTAGGGGTCGTTTCCCTCAGGAAACGATACGGAAACGAGTTTCCCCGTACCGTACGGCTTGGAAACTCGTTTCCGTACGTAC
>APFE030219906.1:0-22114 GCA_000404065.3 Pinus taeda
TAATATTAATAAAGTAAAGAGAGGTGTAGTTCGGGACGAAGTACATCTCAACTTATGTTTGTTATTTTGTACAAATTTTGTTATTTAACTTTAACTTTGAAGTTATAGCCTTTGTAGAAAATGCGTTGTATTATAGTTTATTATGGATGATTAAAAAAATAAAATAATTATAGTAAATATAGATTAAATTTGGAAAGTTTGTTTTTTTTTCAAGTTGAAGAGTATATTTTCTCTCATATATATATTATTTTTTAATGGAGAAGAGTAAACTAAATAAACATTTTAAAATAAAGTTATTTAAATATTCTTTTACTATGTAAAAATTAATAAATAAAAATAAAATCATATGCTTAATTATATTAATAATTTTTACGAAATTTTTAAAGTATTCAACAAAATAAAAATTAATTTTAACAGATAAAAATAAAAATCATTAATGCTTAATTATATTAATATATTTTTACAGAATTTTTAAAGTATTCAAACTAACAATGTAAATGTAAATATTTTGGGAGATGTTATAATGAAATTTTTGTGATATTTTTATTAGAGAGGAATTTTTTTTGTGTATTTATATGATAATTGAGTATTTTGGTGATTCTATAAGGTTGTGAATTGTGGGTTAGTAATACATTCGAGATGCACTGGAAAAAAATTGAGAAAATTTAGAAGCTTTTAATTACAAATAAATTCAAAATTAAAAGTAAAGTTCCTCATGATATTTTGTTAAGTGAAACATGAGTTGTTCTTATTGAAGCAATTTCTATGGTGCGAGTCATAAGATATTTTAAAAAAAATGAGCAAATGGAAGAAGCAATTTCTATGGTGCAAGCCATAAGGTATTTAAAAAAAATTGAGCAAATGGAAGAGGGAAATGGCCTAAGGTTCTGTTTAATGACATATTGTGCAAAGAAAAAGAGGATTTGGATGTGGCAAAATAACAAGTGGTTTATTAAATGGGGTATTTGTTTGAGCGTGTGTTGCACAAATAGTAAAGAGATGAAAACTTTGTTGTGGATGAGTTCCACAAACGTACTTGGGAGAAGGAGCTAGGGAGAAAGAATAAGTACTATATTGAAGAGTTTAATCCCACTCATAATCATCAACAAAAAGCGTAAATAGGGGTCAATATTTCTTTTAGAGCCAAAATTCTTAAATTTCTCAATTAAGGACTCATTCTCATCAACTTTGTTGGCATTGGAAAAGGCCAAAAGAAGTGTGGGATGAAAGAGTATGTATTTTTGTCTCTTCGAAAAAAGTGGAAACAGAAAGACATCAGAGAAAGTTATGCAGCTATTCTAGCATCTAGATCTTGGGATAATTTATTCAACGAGAGGTTTGTCGAGAAGTTGGGAGCGTTTATTGTGAGACTTCACAAGAAAAGGGCTGAATACAAGAAATAGATGGAGAAGCAATATGTCCCATATGCTATTTTAGCCTCGTGGACGTTAAAATAATTTCATTTCGCTTCAATATCTCAAACATGTCATAATAATGCATAACCGTAGGAGTCATGCGTTTTGTAAATCTCATTAGAAAAAATATATTGTCATAGAGATTAAGACTTTATTAAAGTGTGGTAATTATATCAAAACAATACAAGAGCCATGAAGATAATCTTTTTTTCTGTATAGGGTTTTAGGAACATGATATTCTTGCATGAGTCATCCATTTCTTATTATGTCGGTTGTAAGCTAAGATCTCTATAATTACTAAGGTAAATTCAAACACAAAGTAGAAGGAAATTATTCATCATGAACACCAAATGTGTTATTCGTAGTGAGGATGTTTATTGTTTGTCTCTAAAAACATGCAAAAAATGTATGTCATAGTGTATTTAGAGCATAATTCCTATTGCATAAATCTCATGATAACATGAACTATGTTATCTTCTTTATATCTTATATAAGAATCCCACCTAAGCATCAAAATTATTTTTGAAAGCATTAAGGTTGTAAGGGATGCATCTCATTACTCTTGACCTTGCATTAAATAAGAGATAAATATATATGAAAATTATTCCCAAGTATTTGAAACTTAAAGTATAGTCACACTAATGACAGTGTTTTGAGAAAGAAGACGAATAAAGTGAAGTTTGTGATATATACAGAGGTATATAGTTGGGAAGAGGAGAATGGACATAGTAATCAATTGACGATTGAGAAAATTAAATGAATAGAAGATCATAATTCCTACTATTGTGATTCTAATTTTCAGTTTTGTTATATTGACAAAGTCCATTTTGTGCAGGTTCAAACATAAAATTAATCAAGAACATACAAGTTATCAATAATATTATTAATGTTTTTCATTGCAAACAAAATCATTGACATAGTCTAGTGTGGAAAAAACAAAAAATCTGCGTTATGCGTATTATGAGCTTGACAAAACCTATACAAGATTAGTGGATTGTTGAGAGATTTATATTCAAGTATTAATTATGTGCTTTTGTCCTAAGTATCTATTTTTATAATGTGTATTCTATGAACTACATACAAAGTGGTTGACACATCAACAAATATTCTCAAATAATAAGAAAATATTATATAGCAATGCTATAACCATGTTATATTTGTCAATATATTACATGCTTTCAGCGAGAGGGAATACTATATGAATACAAAGAAATAATGATGATCTAATTTCCTTGGGTTTAGTGTATGCCTATTGTTTTCTACGTAAAATTATCATTGCACCACACATTTGTAGTGAATCTAGTTAATAAAATTGTAATTCCATTACAATATTCACACATAACCCATGACTAATTGTTTTATTCTTTTATAAAGTCAAGAGTGAAGGTAAAGATAATGAAGGAATGACATTATAACGATTGTGAGATCCAAAGACATTAAATATGGATATCATAAGTCATGCTAATTATCATATCAACAAGGATAAAAATGCACTTAACACATGAATTCAATTGGTGATTCAAGAAGATAAGGTGTTGAAGGTTACCTTGGGAGCTTACATTAAGTTAAACTTAAAGTAATGGATATGTAAATATAGTGATAGGATTCTCTAGGCATGATATTGTGATAGAATTTATATTGTGAAAAGTACACCATATCAAAAAATATGTGCGAGTCAACGAGAATATAGGTGATTTTAGCATTTATATGCAAAAGAAAAGCAATGGCATTGAATCCTAAATAATTCTTATAGTTCACATCCATGGCATTGAACCCTACATAATTCTTATAATTCATATCCATTCTTGTATAATATGAAATACATAATGTTATTTAAAAAGTTGGAAATTTATGAATATATAAACAAATAATTTTTAAAAATTATCATTATTTTGAATTACTATTTTAGAAAGAATTTAAATATTAAAACAAAATCATTAATAATGTATATCTAAATTTTGATGTACATTTTTCTAAACTGAAAAAAGGATAAAAATGGGTAAATAATCATTTTAATACATCAATGCATTTGAAGAATATATTGCAACATTTGGATATAGGGTATTGTTCGTAATGTGAGATACTCCACCCTCATACCTTAATGTTTTATCAATAAAATCACAAAAGACATTTTGTTAAATTATATTATTTGATTTGCATTTCTCTATAAAAGTTATTTTTTTCTAATTTAAAAATCACAAAATTTTAAATCAAGATTATAAATATAATAGTAATAAAAGGTTGAAAAGGAAACTGTACAACATTTCTAATTTACATATCAATATTAAGATGTATATGAAAACATGAACCTCGGTTATTTAAACAACTTAATTTTATCTCAATAATTTTTATTTATTTATTTTGATATAGTTATGACCACAACGTTTCACTCGGGAGAAATACTATACCACATAGGTTTATATTAGGGGATATATATTGAGGAAAAAATGAAATAATATATTGGGGGATATATAGGGGGTAAAGGGATTTTTATTGATACGAAAATAAAATGGAGCTCAAAGTTAATGAAAAAAATATAAAGGGGTATAAAAAGTGTTAATGAAAAAAATAGATACCCACAATATCTTGTGAAAGTAGAGGTTTTTTAAATTGGGAAGGTGTATTGGGTTCACATTGATAGGGGGTTAATTAATGTGATTTTTAGACTCTCATACACTCTTGCACACTTAGACAATTTTTGGAGCATTATAGCATTCACTTGGACTTGGAGAAAGTAAGCAAAGGACAACCAAGGAATTGGTGGGAAGTGGGAAACAATATTGTATCAACAACTATAAGATGATTACATTGTAGGTAACAGGTTGCATGTGTGATTTCATTGCTGAATTTTGGATGCATGATACATGCATGTAATTATATGGTTATTTTTTGTCATTGCAAGCATGGAGATTTTCTTGGATTGAAAGTGGTTTTAGCCTTACCTTGACATTTCCTAGATAGCCATGATGTAGTGGGTTCTCTATTTAGATTTTCGATTGGTTCTCAGGTTCCCTATGGCTGTGGGTTGGGATAAAATCTCTACAGCCCTAGAGCAACTTGCGATCCCCAGAGGTCGTGGGTTGAGATGGGAGATCCTTGGAGCCCTATTACAACTTGGGTTCCCTAGAGGCTATGGGTTGAGATAGAGTCCCTTGAGCTGTGGACAACTTGGGAAGAGAGAAATCTAGTTGGTATTATTGATTTCTAGATTAGTTAGGTGAAATCAATTTGGTTGAGGGTTGAGGTGGTTTGGCCTCTTGAAGCCTTGGTTTGTTCTATTTTGGTTTAACCCATATGATCCAACATTCATGCTTGGAATATGGTGCAAGGGTGATTTGCTGAAAGAGGGACTTTGGTTTAGCCAATCTATGGTAGGGTGGTACATGGAAGTCCCTAACGTAGTTGGATTTTGTATAAGTTAATATGAGATATTTTCCTACTGATATATATGAGAAATTGTATTGGTTAATTGTTGATTTTATGTCTAGTTTATCATGGATTCTATTCAGTTTATATGTTGGTTATATGCATGGTTAGATGATGTTCTCTTTCTATGGATCCCACTCATGATTTGATAAGTTATCAATTGGTTAATTAATGCATGGGCTAACAAATGTTGTTGCAGTTAACCAGAGAGTGAATTGAGCCTTCTTGGTGATACTCAGATGAAGTACAAAAGTTTATGATCGTATATGCATGCATGACCTATATCTACTATGTTTACTATCTATTTGACGAAATGTCCTTCATGTATTAGGCATGCATTAGGTAATAAATTTCTTCCGAATTAATGTTTTATACTTTTTATCATCATTTATTACATTTTGGAATGTTTTGGGAGCCTCTAGGTATTGGCTTGAAATCTAGCCCTGAAAAAGTGGCATAGATCTTGACATTGGATGTACAAAATAGAGAATTCTTTTGCCTACCCACATGTAGGAAGGTTTATGGGCACGGTTGGAGCCTCATAGTCTCATGCACAATGTTTCATGGGTGTGGTTGATGTTTCAATATTGTGAAAATAAGTTCCATCTTAGGGGTTGATCATCGTAGGTGGTTGTCAAGTTGTTGAGTGATCTAGTGTCCTTGAGGGGTCGTAGTACATGTTCTGATTATAGGACCCACTTCTATAATTGGAACTTGGAGGTTGTTTCATATCATAGTGACACTCAACTCATGTTTACCTTGCAGAGCTTGTAAAAGTGCATAAATGTGGGAGGAGGCATTACACTACTTCCCCCTCTCCCTTTTTAGATGGGCTATCCCTTACACCATTTGAGTTTACCTCCGACATTTTCATGACTTCGAAATCCCTCCATTACTCCTCACAAAGCCTCTTTTTAGATGGTCGTATTGGGAGTTTCCTTTCCCTAAACATGCATTGTGGTGGTGATTTTCCATCCCAAATCCCCTCTCCTAGAATGCATTTATTCGAGAATTTCCAACACCAAATAGGAAATGTATTAAAAGAAAGGTGATTGAACCAAAGCTCATCCTGAGTAAAGAGGTTCAACTTAACGAAATACATACCATGGAAGAGGCAATTATTATTAGCAGGTTCACAAGTAAGTGAATGATGGTGAAAGTTATTTAGATATGGATGGAGGTAAATTTTGTGGCCTCTATACATTACTTCCATTTCATAATGATTTTGAAAAATGGATGGATTGGATGGGTGATATGCTCTAGGGAAGATGCACAAAAACACCTCTAAAAATGTTGAAATTGGGGCCGACAGGCCCTCTTCATAAAAATGAGACCATTGAATTGGACACTAAGACTAAAAACTAGAAGTATTTCTAGTTTGGCTAAATTTCCCTAGCCTCCCTATTATTCTCTAGTCATAGAATGTTTTTAAAGAAATAGGGAAAATATTTTTATTTTCTATGAGCTGGAAACTTCTTATTTCTAAAGGTGATAATTCTGGCAAGGATAAAACTCTCAAAATGTCTTGCATATTCTTTAACAATTAGTTTGCGGGATTCAATACATAAGAAACTTCTATATTACATATTATGAAGATATCCCCTTGAAATGTTGTCATTTTCATACATATGGCCATCTTGGTACATGTTATTTTTAAACCGGGAAACAATAAAAAAATGGGTTCATAAGTAGGTTTCTGGAAAAGAGAAACACCATGTTTCAAATGTCAAATAACTCGTTGTCTTAATTACACAATAGGATGTCTATATTCCACTAAAAATTTTCTTGCAAGAGGCTAAGGAAGCTCTCCCAACCAACTTAGTTCTACCAACTGTGAACTCGTTTGAAGCTAAGGAAGCTATTTCTAATAGCTCTGTCCCTTTGAGGGACAAACACTTATTGGTAAAGTTATGACTCCCTCTCTTCTGTTTTATTCCTTTTCACATGTAATTCCTTCCTGATGGTTTCTAATAGTTTTTCCATGGTATCTATGAGAGACTTACTTAAAACCTCACTATTTTATCTCTTCCTACATCTTCTCCCTTATTCTCTAATGGGTACCTCCTTTGAGTTGCATATTCCTTCCTCTCCCGTAGGGAATTTTCTGTGCTAAAACCCTATGAATATCAACTTTCGTCATGAGCACCCATCCCCTACAATCTTCATTATGGGTCCTCCCACTTTGGACAAGTACACTCTTCTAGTTCATATGACACTCTCCAAGAGGTCTCCATGTGTAGGCTTGGAATGAGAGAATAAATGGACTCAAATCCTCCATTTAGAGGTTTAAAATCCTTCCTTTCTACAAAATTATAAGAAAATAGTAAAACTATTTTAAAACAAAAATCCATCATTAGGGATCTTAAAGCATTAATCTCCTTAAAATTTTTAGCATGGAAATTATCTCGCTAAATTGTGGTTTAGACAATTATCGTATAAAACAATTGGCTTTGAAGTGGTTGTTGGAGACTCAATCATGAAATATCCTTTATCTATAAGAAACTATTATTAAAGGATATTTAGCCATAAAAACATCGAGAGATGAATTAAAAAATTTGGGGTTTTATAACTATGGATGCCATTGGTAGATGAGGGGGTTTGGTGATGTGATGGAGGAAGTATTTTGTAAAGATTCTTTTGATATGGTTTGTAAATTATAGTCTTGTTTTAGAAATACAATCTTGATAATTCAAGTAGAGCTTCCTTTTTTTAAACCTATATGACCCTTATGCAGTTCGGAAAATATTTTGAGAAAATAATTTGGGGGATCCTACCATATGATGTAAAAAAATCATTCTTCGAGAAAGTATAAACTTCACAAAGGAGGCATGTGAAAATTTGGGTCTTGTAACCCATCTAGATCCCTTCGCTAACTTCCTCATGGATAGACTAGATCAAATGGGGTTTATTAACATAAAAACGCCAAAACTAATCCCCACATAGAGAAATGATAGTTATGGGATGTTGTAATTGATAAGAAACTTGAATGTTTCCTAATATTGAACCACGTCACTAGAAATTTGATATTTCATTAGTGGGTTTTAATGGGTGGATAATAAGAAAATTTTCCAATACTTTTGGAATTGGCTACTACTATATTGAAGTCCCTAGTCCTTCCTGGTTAAACCCCCATTTGTTAGAGAGCACATACTTTTTATAGATCATAAAAGACAAACATAGGCCATACAAACTAAATTAGATTTCATCACCTCCTCTGCACTTCCATGAAAATATCAAATATCCAAAGGAGCCATTATCTCATGGGCTAATAATAAAAGTGAAATACTCCTAATTGTTGTAAGATATAGAAGCCCAAATCCAATATTTCTAAGATTGGGAGGTGGAGGACCATTTCTCTAACAAATTGAAAGATAATACAAGGGTATTTGAGGAAAATAGAAGAAAAATAATTCTTGACAGAGAAGAGGAATGGTGAATGAAGAGCAAGGCCCTTTGGCTCCAAGCAGGAGATGAAAATACCAAGTATTTTCACCATTTCACTTATCAGAGAAAGTTAGTCAATACTATTTGAAAAATCACTAAATAATATGATGTTTCCATTAATTCATTCAAATACATATCCAAACAAGGCATGCATTATTTTAAGTCTCTATTCAAAGATGCTTCTCAAGCTACCATTCACAACATCTTGATTGTTACCAATTTGTTTCTTAGGATGCATCAATAGTGAAGGGAACAAATAATTGATTGTAAAAATCAGAAAGGAGGAATTGGAAAATATTTTTTATATTTTTCTATAAGGAAAAATACCTAACCTCGATGGTATCCCTATTGAATTTTTCATCGAATGCTATGAATTGACTGATGTTGATCTCCTTGAAGTAATGGAATATTCCTAATCTTTTGGACATATTCTAGACCCTTTTAATTCTACTTTTATTGTTCTCATCCCCAAAGATAATAATCCTCCCTCCTTTGATCAATACAAGCTTATTGACCATTGTGATTCTATATATAAAATAATCTCTAATACCATAGAAAACCACTTGACGGATATGCTCTCAAATAATATATTCTTAAACTAGTTTGGGATCTTAAAAGGAAGGAAAATCCATGAAGCTATTGACTTGTCTCAAGAAGGTTTACGCTTTATTGAATCCTCTCATCAAAAGTTAGTTTTCTACAAAGTATACATCTCAAGTGACTTCAATCAAGTTAGTTTTCTATACATACAAAGCCTGCTTTTCTATCTCGACTTACCTTGTGAGTTTTCCTCCTGGGTTATTAATTGTATCAACATTACATCCTTTGGAGTCCTTATAAATGGTGCAACTTCCCCCTTTTGTGTGTGGAAAGGCGGATTCATCAAGGATGATCTCTCCCCTTATTTTCTTCTTCGTGCTAGAAGGCTTAATATAATTACTAAATGATGCCATCCTAAAAAATTCCTTCAAAGGAATATCCATGAGTCTGTATTGCTCCATCTCCTACTCATTCCTTGTCAAGGATATTCTAATTTTATTTGATGGGAATGTTATATATATGGAAAATTTACGAGACACATTGGAGACTTTCTATTTTTTATATGGTATAAAAAATAAATAGAAAATACTCCTTAGTCTTTGGATGGAGTCTCCTAGTTGAGGAGATTCTTAACATTAAGAATATTATATCCTCGTAAATTGTAGTGTTGGGAGAAGGCCTTAAATTTCTAGGATTCGTGCTCAAAATGAATTTGTATTTAAAATTAGGTTGGATATGTCTCATATGACAATTTTTGAAGTGAATTATTGTGTGGTGTAATATATGGATATTGCGAGATGGAAGGCTTGTTCTGGTGAAATTAGTCATTGAGGCAATGTCAGTTCTTTAGGATTCACTTGCATGGAATCCCATGAGGAATATTGAATAACATAAATAGGCCATTAGTGCTGGAAATAGAGTGAAAAATCAGTGTATTTGAGCCTATGAATTAGGTTCAATTAGCGATGCAAAACCTGACAAATCCTAACATATTCACTTCGCGCTGGTAATAACATCGGGTCTAGCGCTGAAAATAGTATTAGGGTTAGCACTAAGAACTAATTTTTCCATTCTTTCTTCCATTGTTTCATCCATTTGTACTTCTAGTTTTTCTCCTAATTGTGCTTCTAGTTTTCTTCAATTATGGCATCAAAAATAATTTTTTTTTTGTCTTCCTAATTTATGCCACGTTATGCTTCCATTATAACATTTTTTATTACTTTGATTTTTTCTTCCAATATGGCATCATTTGCTTCATCTAGATTTACTTCCATTATGGCACCTTATTTAGTGTCTAATATGGTTTCCATTATAGTGTCTTTTGTTTCTTCTAATATTGCTTCCATTCTTACTTCCCGGTTTGCTACTTGAATGGCTTCTCTATTTGCTTCTTAAGGAATGTCAAGTTCGTCTTGTAATATTTCTTCCATTATTACTTTGTTTGATACCTAAATTAATTCTATTTTATCTTCTGAAGTAATGCCATTTTTTTCCACTAGTATTTATTCCATTATTACTTCTTTATTTCTACATAAATTTCTTATTTTTTGCTTCTTAGGTAACGCCAAGTTTTTCTTCCAAAGTTTCTTATGTTGTGCTTCTAGTTTGGATTCCATTGTTGCTTCCCTTGTCACCAAAAAGTTGTTTTTTTTTTATTCCATATGAATATTATGGCACAATGGAATCAAACCACCAACTTTATGCTTGTAATCCATTGAGTTAGCACCCTTTAAAGAATTAAAATTTAAAACAATAGACCTTGAAACTTTAGAAATTGTAAATTATAAAAATTTCAATAGATTATAAAACTTTATAAAGTCTTGGAAAATCTTTTACTAAACAAGAAAATAGCATTGAAGCTATAATTACCTATCTAATGATTATGGAGGTTATGAAAAGTGGGTGGAGGGAAAAATAGTTACATATAAGATACTCAATATGTTGAGTTGGATACTATTGGGTACAATATGGGGTAGATTAATGGAACAACATTTAATGTCAATTTTAGGTCTGTGGAATTACAGGCACAACACTAGAAATTCCAAAGAAAGACTTTAGGGACCTTCAAAACAAGACCCTAATTTTTCTAGAAGTTATCTACTCACATTTTCAAAATCTTGCAGACTCTAGCCAATCGTGAAATCAAAGGCATTCATTAGAAACAAAACCTTAATTATTGCATACATTAATCGTGTTGTCTACTTCCAGTAGAAAATGAAAAATAAGTGACTAGGTGTCTAAACACGTTAGCCACCACAACCTTTCCAAGTGAAATACTACAAAAAATGAGCAATCTTAAGTGACCTAACTAAAAAAAACTAACATAAATGACTAGTTTAGTTATGGGTTAAAATATACAACTAGCTAATAAGTAATACAACTAAAAATGACTAATGTGAATGAATGATGTAAAATAAAATATGGATAGCTTCTAATAGGGTATTTTTCAGCTACCTACAACTACTTGAAATTAATTAATAACATTAGTCCCCAAAAATAATGGGCTACATATGACTATTTGAGTTTATTAATAACATTATTCAAAGAATTAGGTATATTTTCCACCTCCTTAAGGGTTAGTTGATATTCCCCTTATCTGTAAACCTCATGTCCTCTTTCCCTCTTTATATGAACTTACTTTCTAAGGTAGGTCTTTTATACTATCATGTGATTGATTCTGAAGACATTTTAAAAATAAAGTCTTTTATAGTTTTTATTGATACCCTCAAGCCAAATTTATAACTCTTTAGGCGTTCAACAACAGCAATACATATATGCATATATGCATATATGCATATATGCATATATGCATATATGCATATATGCATATATGCATATATGCATATATATGCATATTATAGCATTATATATCATTTATACCTTAACATATATACATAAATAATATATATAATATAATATTATTATTATATATATATATATATATAGCCTCTAGTTAATCATCTTCTTTTTGTTGATGTGAGAAAAAAAATGTAACTCATTAGTGGCATCATTACAAATTGTTAAAATCTAATATTGGGATACCTAAAATTTATTTCACACTACTTTCTCCGCCCAACCAACCCCCCCCCGCCCCGCCCCCCCCCACCCACCCACCGCTGCTACTCTTTTTCCTTCCGAGATTAGGAGAGATTTTGATGTTATTTCACTACACATAATGTCTTAGATTCCGTGTAGAATTTAGGAGAAATGTGTGGGTCATTAATTTGGGTTCTATATTGGGTTGTAGAATCTGTTTGTTCATGATAGGAAAGGGTTCAAAACCTCAAGAGGAAAATAAGCTGAGAAGTGCAATGCTAATAACTATGGGAAGTCCTATGAATTTGAAATAAAATGGAAGGAGGGGAGTCCAAAGAAGAGTGAGATTTTTCAAAACAAATCTTATTAATATGGAAAATATAGATAGATATCTCAACAAGGTATGTATGAAATAAAAAACCCAAAAACAAAAGGAGGAGTAGGAAATTGACACAAAAAAACTAGGTATCACGAGTATTATCACCAAGGGAACACAAAGTTCCCTAGCATCAACATAATGTATATTCACATCCATGTTCCCAATGCAAAATTTTCATTCTCATCAACACGTGTTTCTTATTTCTTTATTTGGCATTCTTGGTGAATAAATTACTATGTCCACAAAACATATCTTCATAGGAAAAATCACTCCCTCAAAACACCAACCTTCAGGCCCAGATCAAGATCTAGAACCTTAAAGTTAGTCACAAATTTAGAGAAACTTTATTTGTCATAGGAATTGTAATTTTATTTCATGTTGGCATCTGCATTTAGAGATTTGGAAGACTAGGTATTAGAACTAAATGGGCTATCCATGAGCTAATATACACACTAGTCGAAGCACTTTCATGGATTTTATTTGGGGCAGTAAATTGAACATGAGAAGAAATTCAAAGCTACAACACATCCAAAGTCCCTATATCTCGTGTGGTTTATGAATTTAATTATGAATACAATATTCTTGATCTCTGCAATCATCAGGTTCATGTCCATAACTTCTAATCCATATAGTATTCTCCATATTACTGAACTTTTTTCATTCATAATGTTCCCTACCCATGAATTTCTGCTAGCATTACCCTCCAAGGGACTACAAGAGTCACCATTTTTGAAGAAATAAAAAAAAAAATACATGAACCTCTTCTGGATGGTAGCACTCTGAATTTTGCCACTAAGAAATAATTAATAACCCCTTATGCTACATCAGGTATTTTTTCATGGGATACATGGTCATGATTAAATCCTCTATAGAACAAAGGTTACAAAAATGCTTTGCAAATTATAGATGTTCATATATTCTCACCTAGTAACAAAGCTGAAAATATGTTTGAAATTTTGAAATCAAACTAGTATAAGACTATGTGTGATATATATTGGCTCAGTTTTGATACAAAAATTTGTTGATTTTACATCTTGATATCATAGTTTCCCTTATGAAGGCTATGTGCTTGTATTGATACAATTTTTAGCAAAATCCATTGAGGTTATTTGTCTCATTAGTATAAATTTCAATGTCAGAAGTTGGACATGTTGATAAGGTCTACTCCGATCAAAATTTTATACAAAAATGGTTTAAGATTATAAAGCTATGCTAGGCATGCTCATGATGTTGGGAAGATTTTAAGTTATAAGGTTGTGGATGCTCAACAACTTTAAGATATGATGTTACAACTTTATTACATCTGGATGATGCCTCTACAAGTTGGGGTTACTTTATCAATCTGATTCAGTGTTTTGGGCATTTCTATGTTGTCTAGTTTTGTTTGCATGACACCAATAATGGGCATTAAAGCTTTGGGATCCAAGAGAAATAGGAGATATCAGTTCCAATCAATGAATATGAGTGATATTGATACGAAAGAAACTAATGATTTTTTGAATTATATGAGGGTTATCAAATTTCACGCATGGGAAGACCATTTCCAAATCCGTGTTGAATATTTTAGGAATTTCTAATATAAATGCCTCTACAAATTTATGTATTATAATTCAATGAATATAATTACTCTATGGATCACACCTTCACTTCTTTCAATAGTGTCATTCACTACATGGAGCACGCCTTCAATTGTTTCAGTAGTGATATTTACTACATGCATTTTGGTAGGAGAAAAACTTACAGTAGCGAAGGTGTTCACCAAAACATCTATATTAAAAATTCTTCAAGAACCCATTAGGAACTTTCCTCAAGATCTGACATCTATCTCACAAGTAATGGCGTCCTTGGATAGAATTGACATGTATATGACCAACAAGGATCTTGATCCCGAGATAGTCGAAAAGTTACCACTAGGAAAAGAGATTGTTATTGTAGCTGAAAATAATAATTTAATTTGGGATGAAGGGGAATCAAAATCCACTCTTCAGAATATCAAGCTTGAGGTTCAAAGTGGATGTTTGGTGGAAATTTTTGGCACAGTTGGATCCGAGAAGTCCTCTTCACTATCATCCATTTTGGGGAGATTCCAAAACTCTCTAGCATGGTATACCTACATCCCTACTATCAAATTTACTTACATCTCCATATTCTTATTTCAGTATCCATTAGATTAAAAATATGTATTTATAACTTGATAACATTATCAAGATAATTCTTACAATTTTTTTTTTATAGTTTCCTAGTCAAAATTAGACCAGCAGAGGAAACAAGCTAAACTGACTTGGTAGCAAGTCAAACTTTCTTCTTGGTGAGTAAAAAATTTCCATTCTTGTCAAAAAATATTAGCCTAGTTTGCCTGAGTTTTTCTTGTGTTTGAGAAGATCACTTACTCTCTAGTCTCACCTAAGTTTTCACGGACCCAAGTTTTGTAACTATAAGAACCAAAACATGGGAAGCCTCCTCCCAGAGAAATGTGAGATTGAAACAGGTAATGACAAAGGACAAACATATATTGAAAAGAAGAAACTTTTACAAATTAGAAGTTTTGATTTCAAAGGACTCATATGACTAGTTGTTCTTAGTACACTAATCTTAAGTTATTGCAAAAAAAACAAATAAAATAAATAGTAGTCAAAAGTAATAGAAACAATAACTAACTTTAAAATTTTCATTTCATAGGTATAATAGATTTGTTTGTTGTTAACTAATGATTTATTGATTCATCAAACATGATTTGTTTTCTTAGATTTCTTTCCCTCATTTGGACTAAATAGGTCTATTATATTGAACTATAGTTCTCACCAATTTAGTTTGAAATCAGTTAGATCTAGGATCTACGCCTCTTTGAGATTTTAATTTTTTTTACAAGAGACACAACATTTGCAATGAAATCCCTTTCTCCTTGTATGGAATTTTTAAAACCGACATCTTTAAGTTTTTCTTGTGCACAATTTCAACTATTTTTTCATCTCTTTTCAACATTATATTTCTTTTCCTGCCTCTTTTTCCTAACGAAAACTTTATTTTGTTGTACCTATTCCCTTGTGGTTCCTTATATAAATTTATTCCTTCTTGAAGTCACAGTTTATGATGGTTTCTTTTCTCTTTTTTTGTGACTTTCTTTATTTACATTTATTTATATTCTAATTAGAATTGTCTTCTAAGTTTATTTCAGTATATGATGGGGTTTTTCGTTGATCCCTAACATTCTAAGGTTTGATTGTGTAACCCATTCTCCTTTTTCCCTTCACCTTGCATCTCAAAACCATTCTCTCCTTTAGCAATTAGGCTATGGAGAGGGAAATAATAGGGCTATATGCCATATTCATGGCAATACCGATACTAAAGGGTGACCTTTTCATAATTTAAAACCTATTTTTGGATTTAAGAGGAATCCCTATATGAATATCCATTTCCACACATCATAGTACAAGACATGTGACCAACTATAGGAGGCTGTACTGTTAGGTACTTTCTTAGATAATTTTCAATACTCTTCAAGGTCGATTAATACCAAAATTGTGGTAATAAAGTTAGGAGTCAAACTCAAAATGAAATAGTTTCAAATTCTTCTATGAAAGGATTGCAATTTGAAATTTGTATGCCATGGTTTCAACCGCACTTTTCCTTCCACAATTAACATGGCCTAGCCTTCAAAACAACTAGTATATTTTATTGTATCTGAAAAATTAGAATAGAGAAAATCATACCATAGTATTGTATATTCATAGAGCTAAGTGTTTTAAACACCTATCCAAAATAGTACTGAAATTGATTGACTAATGAAAAAATCCAGAGCTCTAGAAAACTATAAGCTTCTAAGCTTACAGATCTAATATATGCACAAAAGAAAAAAATGAGAGAAAACTAACATAACAATAAAATGCAAGAGAAGAATTGTCACAATAATACAAATTGTACCAGTGTAGTTTGACTCTTCCAAGAATCTTATGTTGAGTCTTGTGGAGTCTTCTATAGCCCCCACACTCACTAAAACACTCACCAACGAACTCACCACTTGCTATACTCACCGTAAAATTGCCATACTCATTGAGAATGACCATATTTGTTGGCACTGAATTTATTGTATTTTGAGATTCATTTGTATTTGTTGAGTCTTTCCCAAGTCACTGAGTCATGTAAAGTCATTGAGGTTTTCTGAGTCCTAGGCTAGCTAAGCCTTTGTCAAGTTTGAGTGTGACAACATTGCATTGTTGTTAGGTTTCCACAACCACATATACTTCCATAGTTGTTCGAATGGATTGTTAATTTATTGACATCCATATTTATTTAATAAGGCTCTCCATAATAGTATAGTATGATCTCAATAAATGTAAGTGACCTTTTTAAAGAAGGTCTAGTAGTTAGTGGTTAAGGCCTCATTAATGGAATTCCATTAGGTGGTTACAATTTTTGTCAATTAGAAGCTATATATATATAGTAGTAGAAGTTATGTAATGGGTTATTGAGTGAATATTGTAGTATTTGGAGCTCTTCTCATGTTAGATATTTCCCCCTAGAAAAGGCAAGTAAACATTGCATCTAGTTCGAAATATCAATAAAGGATTGCTTAAAGTGTTTTTTTCCAATTTTAGTTATATCATTTTATTTTCAAAGTTGTATTCCATCTATCTTATTTAGTTAATTCTTGAATTTACATTATGCCCTTTTTTCTCAAAATATTCTATTTCAACTAACAAGAAACAGAAGAAATACAAGTGTTGTTAGAGCACTTTCTCATGCCAACACATGTTCCAATTTTAGAAAAATATTATTTAGGTTAGAGATGTGCTTCAAAATATTCAAATAACATGAATATATATCATTCAATGGGAAATCCTTTAGTTGGACAAGAATACATGTTGAAAATAATAGAGGCATCACCTTGTTGAACGCCTTTTTAACATCTTTTGACACCCCTTTGAGTAGCTCTACATTAGATAACACCTACATATGGAATTATCTTCCATGTTCCTTCAAGTATATCAAAATCCCCTCGGTACACTTGAAAATAAATTTACATAACCCTATTAGTCATATTATTGGCATGCGTAGATGGGGAATAATACTTGGGAGATAACTCTCACATACTAGAGAATTGGGTAGTATGACTAAGGGCATAATCTATTGCCATTAGTTGGTTCCATGAAAGATTCGGTTGAGTACTATTGATGGAAACCATAGGTATATTAATAGCTATAGAAATTAACACTCCTCTATCCTTAGGACCCTACAAATCCTAGCCTCTTTCTATAAACCTTAGATTTTGCAACATAAGTAACAATTTTCCTACACATTTTGTAGTATCAAGATTTTTGGAATTTCATCAATGCAATAATACTCCCCTCAGATTGAAAAAATATGTCTAGGGCCTGCCAATACCATTACAGGAGACCTATCTCAAAAAAATACTTTTGCAACATTGATTGTTGTGGTGTCACTTATAGTAAGTATTTTTTGTTTTTTTTTGTTTGGACTAGCTCATACCATTACTTGTGCACTCCCTTAACAAATTTATTTTGGTACACTGATTATGTTGGGATAAAATTTGGCTAACCTCTTTGATGGATCTAATGCTCCTACGAAAAACACTCGTAGCATGTAAAACATAAGCACACAAATTAGTTGAGTCTTTTAGTTAGTCAATTAGCAAAATTGAAACCAATATGTCTTCCCTCACATCGCAGATATCCCCCATTTTCAAACCAATGGCACTTTTTCAGAAGCTTTTCCATACAATGGTAGTTGATTATTTCTCTAGTGGTTTCTTTGAAACCTTTGAGCATGTAGGGGTTGCCATTCTCTTGAAAAATCAAGTAGAATTCCAAGAAATCCATGGTGATAGGTCGTAGTGTTCTTACCCATTCATCACCAAAAGAAATATCACAACCACCCATTTCTGTGGTAAGTATGTGGCTTCCGTGTGAGGGAATACATACTAGTTTCCATTTTTCTAATTTAGGGAACAATTCATTGTAAGCAAGGAGGAAGAGGTGAGAATAATACTAGGTGACAAGTGGAAAGTGGGAATGTATCAACATGTATTTGTAAACATATAATTGTAACTCTTGTGTTTAGGAGCCAAACAACCACCAATGACCCCATTGATTTCTCCATCAATTACTCCATTAATTGACTGCATTATATTTTGGATTTCATGTACTACAATATATCAACATTCGTGGCATTCCTCTCTTAAAGTATTCCTTGTATTTTTTAAATGGAAATTATATTACTTCAAGGAAAAGGAGAAATTAGTTAGACTTGTTATCATCATATTATTTTCATAAGTCCTCTCATCTTTGTTTGTAAGAACATATAAGATATTGGGTAAAATATTTCCATCTTCTAGTAACAGTTCGATCTATTGTCAAGTGATTAGCACAAGGTAATGTGCATATTTGACCCATCCAAGCTAATGTGGGTTTGCATGAGTTGAGGTTGGTAACTTAGGTTCCTTTTCAAATTGAAGCAAGATAAGGTTATTTTGGTTTTTATTATGAGTGTCCATATATGATAGTTTGTGCTTGATTTGATAGCTCTATGTACAAAGAGCTTCCTTGTTGCTGGAAAGGCTATCTTTAGGCATTAGCGTCAAGTGTGGATGAATGTAGCTGAGATTGTTGACATCAAAATGTAAGTCTCAAAACTCTCAATAATTCTTATAAAGGAAGTATTTTCCATTTTTGAGCTCTTCAAACTAAATTTTTGACATTTCACATTGTAATGGGAAAGCTTCCTATGATAGGTGCCATATTTCTTCTTTCCATAGTGAGTAGAGGATACAAAACCAGTTTCCCCTTTTTTCTACCCAATATTATTGGGTGCAGTAATTAGTAGAAAGAAAATGAGGACAAAATTCCATTCATCTCAAATAATTTAATGGTCTTATGCAACTTTTCTTCAATCTTGGAACCAATTTGCATAAAATGCTTTGAGGAGGAATAGAGGAAACACTAACTTATTTCTAATACTAGGGAACAACCCACAAAATAATTTAGTGTAGAGGGTATATTTTGGGCCCTCTGAGACTCTACCTTAAGTTAGGAGAGAGATCCATATTTGAATCTCCATTCCTATAAAGTTATCGTCCCCTTGGGTCATTCTGGTTGAAGGAAATATTGAGACTTTGAGGCCACTATTTTTCTTTTACCTTGATTTATTAACCTTTTATTTTATAGGTACCCTTGAATGCTCCCCCCAAGTACCTCACTATGCCACATAAAATATTCAAATTACATTTAACCTTTTGCTGACTTTGTGCAATGATCAATGAAGTGATGAGAGTGCATGGCTTGTGACAATTATAGTGGGAGTCACAACCCCCTTTTGCGTGAACTAGAATTATATCAAAGCAGGAGGAAGGAGGGGGTGAGCCACTCACTCATGGGCACCCTCCTTGGGATTGTAATTAATTATATTAATTACATAGCTTACAGAGGATCAATGTCTTTGGAATCTTTATGTATTTTAAATAGTATAAAGGTTATTAAAATTATGTTAAGTTGTGGATTTCTATTTAAATATATTAAGTATCTCAATATTCAATTTTTAGATTGTAATTTAAGGTGGTTTAATCCTTTGTTGTATAGATAGTGGATCTAGTTTTATTGAGAGGCTAATGATTGTTGAGAAGGAGAGTTGTGTAGATGTATCATTTGATGAAAGATAAATCTCCTTTTTTTGTTTTTAGTGGTTGTGGATATGGAAACCCCTTCATAATTGTAATAGGACATAAATGTTGAATATGAAAAATTACAAAGAATGATTGAAGTGTAAATTTGAAATTTTTAAAATTTATTTATCATTGTGTCTATATAGTATTGTGAAACATTAATCTAAATATGAAAATTTTTATATAATTTTAAGAGCCAAAATATGACATTTAATATAAGTATTGTCTTTAATTTCTAAAAATGATCTCCAATAACTTTCATTCATTTGAATATAGATTAATGTGAAAGAAAACATAAAAGAAAAATTTGGGATTAATCACATTTAGTAGTTAATATCTCTTAGATAAAATACACAATGTTGTTGGGATAAAAGACATTCAACATATATGAGGTACCAAAATTTTAACCCACTTATAATGAACTATGTCATCCCATCCAATCCGAAACACAAAATATTACAATAATTCTTGTTTGAAGAATGCTTGTCATCTCATCCAATCCAATCGAAAACACAAATAATATTATAATAATGTAGTTTGTTGATATATAATAGTTCCAATATGTACATGATGTACATGGCCTTTCCGTTGGCTAATAGTAATGAAATTCTCATATAAATATAATTTTTAGGGGTGTAAATTTCCAATCTTAACAACATGGAATAAAGTACAAGTAATTGGTACAATCAGAATATTTTTGGTATATTGTTGGTTTAGTATTGAATGATCCTCTATTATGATTTGAAATTTTTTCCATGATCTTTATAGATAATTTAAAAAATACCTTCTTTTCTTTATGCTTTTTATAACTTATTAATAAACAAAATTAATCTAAGAGGTTTGGAGAATGCTTTTATTAAAAGGAACCCTAAAAAATATTCAATGAAAATAAAAAAATTGAATAAATTTTTTTTAATGGTCTATGAATTAATTCTATTAAAAAACATTCAAAACCATAAAAGAAGAAACATGCAGAAATAGTAAATGAAAATAACTCAATACATTTTTATATTTTAAAAATAATTCTAAATAAAATATATATATTACATAAATACAAACAATACACCTGCAATTACCAATTTTTTTTTCATATAATTTCTTATCTATTAAAAAAATAATAATTATAAAATAATTAATATACTAAATTATTATGAAAAAAATCAATATTACAAAACATGGAAAACTTAAGAACAAAAGAGACTGAAATCCTTAATAAACATCCATGGCATCTTTTGAGAATAATAATAATCAACAAAATAATTAATACATTGAAAAATCTTTTTCTCAATTTTCATTGACTACAATAGAATAGCTTTTCTAAGCTACAATCCTCTATTCAATCACTTTTGAGACAGTAAGCCGTTTTTAATAGGTTAGTTTCTTTACTTCTAGGATAGAAGTATTCTAATTATGACAAAAGTAAAAATAGCTATGAAAAAATCCATCTAATCTACTTTTTTAGTGAACTAAAATTAAACACAAAATGTCATGCATCAACATCTGTAATTAGATAAAGGAATGAATTATCGACTCATATTATCATCTTGGGAAATTCAAAGATAGGTGGTCCGAAACATAAAACTCTTAGTATGATTTTTCTATTTTGGAAAAATATGTATTCGAATTGAGTCGAGTCTTTTGATATTTAGTGATAGGTTAACTTTAAGAATTAATACATGCTAAGGTTGAAATTTCGTAATTTACCTTTTACACTATTATTTCTTTTATTTTGGAAAAAAATATTATGATTAATCACAATATCTTGAACTTTAAGACATTTTTTGTTAGAATATTCCGACATATAGGAAATAGTTAAGTTCAACTTGGTCTAGTATAGAGTTAGGTAAAGTGTGTTTCTTTACCGTTGTACATTTTGTAACTTACAATCCGACGGTCACAATATGTAGTGATCCGACGGTTCTCTCCTCGGTATTACCGACACTTGATCGGTGGCTTGACACCCGATTGGTCCATGAATTCTATTTAAAGCGCATGGAGGGTCATTTGTAGGTTCACCGTGCATGAGAGAAGCTTATGTAAATTTTCATTCTTTTATTAATAATTGCCTGTAGTAGCCACGTTGGCGCAGGCCGTGGACTGTTTCCCTCTCTGAGGGTTTTAACCACGTCAAAATACTGGTGTATTGATCTGTGATCTGTTTGTGAGTGGTGTTCTTTTGGTGTTCAGTCTGAGGAACTT
>APFE030219906.1:24950-74260 GCA_000404065.3 Pinus taeda
TGTAGTAGCCACGTTGGCGCAGGCCGTGGACTGTTTCCCTCTCTAAGGGTTTTAACCACGTCAAAATACTGGTGTATTAATCTGTGATCTGTTTGTGAGCGGTGTCCTTTTGGTGTTGTGTCTGAGGAACTTACCCTGTAAATTCCTACATTTTTGTCACTTTCTAAAAATATTTGGTCAAATAAATCATTTTATAAGGAATTTATCTATTTATTTTTTAAAAATTATGAAACTGTTGCATTGTAAAATTAATTTATAAGATTTTATTGAACAATATAATTCTCATTCATTTTCATATTTGCAAATCACTTTCAAGAAAATTAAGGCATGTTTTTTTTTTACCTAGTATCGTGAGATGGTTAAATACCGTATTGTTCAGTGAAAATCCATGTAGATAGGGCTAGTTAATGCATCCAATTTTGCTACAAAAATGCATATCAACTCATAAAATTTACCTAGATTTTCTTGCACATGATTTCTTCCATTATCTAAGCTAAGAGAGAGGTTGAATTGATATAGATGCAATCTTAGAATAGTTTAGTGTTGAAAGCAAAGAAGATTTTTAGTAGTTATTTTAATAATTTGTCTATATAAACAAGGAAAACAAAGCTTGGTTCCTAAATCTCTTATTTCTACTTCTTTTTCATTAATACATGCTAGCTAAGACGCGAAGGGTCCCCATAGTCTTAACTTGTGCACTTGGTTTTATTTTGTATTCTTCACTATCTATGCTAGTACATATTTCCATGTTTTTATTCTATACTCACACAAGAAAACTCTTACTTTAATTAGATTTTAGTTAAATTTTTCATATTTCCAATTCTATGCTTACATTTGTCCATATTTGTTTAAAAATTACTGTCCTAAATTACTAGATTTCTTCATCATTTTTTATTATAGTTCTGATTCTTGTTCATGAAAAAATTAAGCCACTTTAGAATTGATCCATATTTATGAAGGAACAAAATGAAATATAAATTTAAATCAAACAAAAGAGATACATTGAAACATAACTCCAATTAATAAATAACAATTGTTGAAAATTGTTTACATGCAAAAAATAAACAAATTTGCTTGAGCGATGATAACTTATCTCTGAGAAGAGATGTGATGGCTACATGCCTTTTGAACTAATTTGCGATGAGGATATGAGGCCTTATTACCATGAAGAAAAAATGAGAAACTCTAAACATAAAAAAAATCTAACCCTAGGAGATGAAGTGCCAAAAGTTTGTGGACCCTCATGGGGTTAGTTAAAACGCTGAATTCTTGGGGTCATAGCTTGTGCATATGATCTCTGTTTGCTATGAATGATATCTTGTTAGAAATATCTATCTGAGGAAAATAATTATCGACCACAAATGGTTGGCCTCGGGCCTTTATTTTTTTGTTTCCCCCAAAAACACCGTTTAGGGTTTCAAAATGACTCTGGAAGTGTATGACCCTAAAAAATTCTAAAAATAGTAAGTATGTTGGAAAATGGGAAACTAAAAGAAAGCAATATTGGGGGTTTAAGTGGAATAAGAATATGGCAACTAATATCCACTTGGATCATTCCTCTCCCCTTAAGAAACAATGGTGCCTATTGCATTGAATGCCTCCATGAGATGGGGAAACTTCTGCTAAACTCGGTCCTTGGTGAGCCACTTGACTTGGTGCAGGAGTTGGACAACTTTGAAAACCTGATACAATTGGATCCTATGTTGGAATGTGTTATTAATTTGTGTGTCCATGATATGATTAGACGTGTCCTGTTCAATGGAATTTAGGTTGAGCTCTATTGGTGTTAGCTAATCAACAATGTCTAATGTGTCACATAATGGTGGAATGTATGGATGAA
Source organism: Pinus taeda (assembly GCA_000404065.3). NCBI lineage: Eukaryota > Viridiplantae > Streptophyta > Pinopsida > Pinales > Pinaceae > Pinus > Pinus taeda. Next base: position 26,791 of record APFE030219906.1, read on the forward strand.
GTTAGTCCACATTGAATACTAGATGTCAACCAAGGAATGGGGGAATACTTAGCTTGAAAGTGTTTTCACCCACAACCTCGGTGATGGTGTAAGGCCCATATCAGAGTGGAAAAATATTTCAATGGGCTCTGGTAAGGCATTTCTTCTACAAATGCATCTAAAATTTATCGCCCACTTGAAACTTATGTAGCACAAGATGCTGATCACAACATTGTTTGTACTTGGAACTGGATTTATAACCTATTGGTCGATGTGATGGATACATTCATTAAACATGGTGGCTTTATCAGATTCAGAATCAACATGTGAAAATTATTCTTTTGTAGTCACAAGAGGAATTGAAAAATCAATGGGACAATATGGTTGCAATCACATACCTGATTGAAAGGGACTATGGCTAGTTGAGCTATAGAGAGATATGTCATAACTATGTTTCACATAGGGAAGAATATCATCCCATGTCCATGGATTCTTGGAGTTGTACATGCGTAGTATGTGCACTATCATCCTATTAAAAACCTTTTTCTAGCTATCAGTATGAGGATGGAATGTAATCGATCTGGTGAGCTTAGTGTCCAACACTGACTAGAGGCTTAGGCATAATATCTCATTTAGGAACATGTTATCTCAACAAGATATAATTCTCCATGGAATCCCAAAATTTACCGACATTCATTCAAAGAAGATTTTGACAGTGTCTTCCACTGTGACACTCTCCATGGAAGTAGTCAATATAGCCATCTTAGAAAATATATCAACGACTCCAAATACATAGTCGTTACCATGCTTGGTAGAAGGAATTTTAGACATATAGTCCATGGATATGGATTCCCAAGGCTATCTAGGACTAGGAAGAGGAGTGTAAAAACTTTGCTTCTTAATGGTTGGCTTGGAGATGGCACAAGAAATACAAAACATGATACATTTTCCAATATCCTATTAGAGTTTTGACCAATAGAAATAATTCTATAGTACTACCACAGTTTTCTCCAAACCAAAGTGTCCTTCAACCTTACTATAGTGTGCCTCCCAAATTACCTTGGCAAACTTTGTTGAAGGAATACAAAGGTGCCCTAGGTAGCATAACAATGCATCTTGGAGGTGGAAGTCTGGAAGTTGCTTTCCATCCATCAACATCTGGTATGTGGTGGAAAAATGTGGATCATTTTTGTATGACTATTACCATATAGAAATTCCATTCCCACAAGAGTTAAGAATAGAATTCATTGCCACAATTGGGGGACAAATGAGGAAATTTCCAACATTAGTAGTGCTTCCCTTCTTGTCATTAATGTTCAAATGGAATTGTTGCAGATATGTGGACCATTTCTTATGGCAATCGTTTTGCAACTTCCCCTATGTTTGCATACACTAAAGAGGTCAGTGATCTATGTTGATGCTCATCTCCTTCCACAAAATGTAATGTTTCCACTGCCAGTAGGCCTACATGATGGATTACATATTTTTATCATAGGTGGAGTATTTTTGAATAGTATTAGAGAGTGCCACATTATGATAGGCCACCTAATTCCCTTGCTGGGTGAGACCTGCACCAATAGCATAGTTAGAGGCATCTGTCATAATCTAAAATGACTATTGAAAGTCTGGCAATATGAGTATTTACAGAAAGGAAAGGTAATTTTTCAGCTCAATAAATTCCTTCTATTGTGCCTTGGACCAAAAAAACTTTGCTTTCACTCTGCACTGGGTAACTTGACTCAAAGGCCAAGTGATATGAGAGAATCCCAAAACGATCCTTCGATAAAAATTAGCAAGGCCCAAAAAATTGTGAAGCTTTGTGAGAGTTTTCCGGGATGGAAAATCCCAAATGAATTATATTTTAGTCAAATCCAAATGCGCACCTTACTGAAGTAGATATTACAACAACAGGGTGAAGGTGATAGAGATGAGGAGTACCACGTCGAAATAAATGGCTTGGTCAAGTTCAGGAATAGGATTTATGTGCGAGATATCAGTGAGCTCAAGAATCTTATCTTGAGGGAGTTTCATGTCAAGCCATATTGAGGCCACCGAAGATATCAGAATAACTTGACAACTATTACGAAATTCTATCATTAGTCGAACTTGAAGAAAGAGGTGGTCGAGTTTGTAGAAGATGCTTGGATTGTCAGCAGGTGAAAGAAAAGGGTAAGCATATAGCTAGTTTATTGTAGCCTATTTTGATTCCAAAATGTAAATGATGGGTCATTTCCATGGACTTTATTACAATATTTCAAAGGAAATTAAACAAAATGACTCCATCATGGTTGGTGTGGATAGATTGAGCAAGGTAGCTCGCTTCATTATAGTGAAATCTACTAATTCAGCTAGTGAGGTAGCTTAGATCTTCATTAGAGAGATAATGAAGTTGCATGGTGTTCCGAAGAATATTATATCTCATAAAGGTGCGAGGTTCACTTCCACATTTTTGAAGCAATTATTTTCATGCTTGGGGACAAAGTTAGCCTTCAATACAACTTATCATCCATAGACTCATGGAAAAACCAAGAGCGTTAACAACATTATTAAGGAAATGTTGAGGATGCATGTCATGCATTAACAAAGGAAGTGGGAGGAGTATCTTCCACTAGTGGAGTTTTAATATAACAATGGGTATTGTGATTCCTTGAACATGAATCCATTTGAGGCTCTTTATGGGGATATTTTTAATATTCCTATCAACTAGAGTGATCCAGGGAACATAGTGTTGATTGGACCAGATAAGTTGGATGAGATGGAGCAGGAGATGCAGGTTATCAAAAGGAATTTAAAAGAAAAAAAGACATACAAAAAATTTATGTATATCAAAATAGAGAATTCAAGGATTTTTAGGGTGGAGAGCATGTGTATTTACACATCAAGGCTAGGAGTATCTCCTTAAGGATTAGGTCATGTGCCAATTTGACACCTCGATATTGTGGCATTTTTGGATCCTTGAGAGGATTAGACTAGTGGCTTACCAACTTGCACTGACACCAACAATGAAATTTGATTATGTTTTCCATGTTTCATTTCTTAAGAGATATGTACATGATGATGATGATGTGATTGATTGTTTTAGATTGTAGGTGGAACTATAGGGAGAGTTCCAGCTAGATCCACAATTCATATTGCAACAAAAACAACTCATGCTCTGGAAGCGAGAAACAAAGTAGGTTAAAGTGTAGTGGAAGCATTTTGGGCCCGAGGAAGCTACATGGGAGATGGCTAATCCAATGCGGGCCTTGTATCCTTCCTTAATTACTAGTTGAGAAAATGTGTTTGGTTTATGTGTTTTGGTTTATATGTAGGCATATGTGTATTTTAAATAAAGTTTTCATGAGTTGTATTATAAAGCCCGAATAAGAAGTATGTTATAAATACTACATTGATCTGTGTTATAGAGCTCCAATAAGTAGTATAGTGGTTATGGTTTCAATAATTTGGTATGTTGTAAATGCTACATCGAGATGTGTTATAGAGCTCCATAGGTAGTATGTTTTACTATTTATAAGCGTAATAGAACACTGAGGATGGTGTTACCCCAAGGGGGAGGGGTTTGTAACGACTCCTAGTTGAATTTCCATGTAAACAAAATAAAACCAAGGTCATGGGATGGTGGGAAAACATTACAGTGGTTATCACTTGTGGTTTATTAATGACCATAGAAATTGGCAAAGGAATAGAGGAAATAATTGACATTAAATTAAGGAAATGAATAAAAATAGGGAAAAAGGAAGATGAAGAGACAAAGATATGGATGGAAGGGAAATTAGAGATAAAATGAAGGAAAATGAAAGGAAAAAGAAAAAGGAAAGGAAGAGTCTAGGCATCAATGATAAAAAGGCATAAGAGGAATAATTCACAACTTTTGTGAGTTTAGTTTTGTTTCTCTCCTTCCACACTTTTACACTCTCATACATTCTTGCACACTTAGAAACTTTTTGGAGCATTATAGCATTCACTTGGACTTGGGGAAAGAAAGAAAAGGACAAGCAAGGAATTGGTGGGAAATAGGAAACAATATTGGATCAACAACTATAAGATGATTCAATTGTAGGTAATAGGCTTCATTTGTGATTTCATTGCTGAGTTTTGGATACATGATACATGCATGTAGTTATATGGTTATTTGTTTTCATTTCAAACATGGATATTTTCTTGGATTGAAAGTGCTTTTAGCCTTGCCTTGACATTTCCTAATAGCCATGATGTAGTTGGTTCTATATTTAGATTTCTAATTGGTTCTAGGGTTCCCTATGGCTGTGGGTTGTGATAAAATATCTGGAGCCCTAGAACAACCTACGTTACCTGGAGGTCGTGGGTTGAGATGGGAGATATTTGGAGCCCTATAACAACTTGGGTCCCTTGGAGGTCGTGGGTTGAGGTAGAATCCTTGGAGCCCTGGACAACTTGGGAAGAGAGAAATCTAGTTGGTATTATTGATTTCTAGATTGGTTAGGTGAAATCAATTTGGTTGAGGGTTGAGGTGGTTTGGCCTTTCGAGGCCTTGGTTTGTTCTATTTTGTTTTAACCCATATGATCCCGATTCATGCTTGGAATATGGTGCAATGGTGATTCACTAAAATAGGGATTTTGGTTTAGCCAATCTATGGTAGAGTGGCACGTGGAAGTCCCTGACTTAGTTGGATTTTGCACAAGTTAATATGAAATATTTTCCTATTGAGATATATGAGAACTTGTTTTGGTTAATTTGTTGATTTTACGGTTAGTTTATCACGGATTCTATTCAGTTTATATGTTGGTTATATGCATGGTCAGATGATGTTCTCTTTCTATGGATACCACTAATTATTTGATAAGTTATCGATTGGTTAATTAATGCATGGGCTAACAAGTGTTGTTGAAGATAAATAGAGAGGTAATGGAGCCTTATTGGTGATTCTTAGATGAAGTACAAAACTTTATGATCATTATTTCATGCATGACCTATATCTACTATGTTTACTATCTATTTAACGAAATGTTCTTCATGTATTAAGCATATATTAGTCAATATATTGCTTGAGAATTAATGTTTTAGACTTTTTATCATCATTGTTTACATTTTGGAAAGTTTTGGGAATCTCTAGGTACTGACCTGAAGTCTAGCCCTAAAACAGTGGCATAGATCTTGACACTGCATGTACAAAACTAAGAATTTGTTTGCCTACCCGCATGTAGGAAGGCTTATGGGCATATTTGGAGCCTCACAACTGCATGCACAGTGTGTCATGGGTGTGGTTGATGTGTCAATATTGTGAAAGTAAGTTCCAGTTTAGGGGTTGATCATTGTTGGTGGTTGTCAAGTTGTTGAGTGATCTAGTGAACTTGAGGGTTGTAGTACGTGTTTTGATTATCGACACCACTTCCATAATTGCAACTTGGAGGTTGTTTCATATCATAGTGACACTCAACTCATGTTTACCTTGGAGATCTTGTAAAAGTGCGTAAATGTGGGAGGAGGCATTACACTACTTCCCCCTCTGCCTTTTTAGATGGGCTATCCCTTACACAATTTGAGTTTACCTTTGAAATTTTCATGACTTCGAAATCCCTTCACTACACCTCACAAAGCCTCTTTCTAGATGGTTATATTGGGATTTTCATTTCCCTAAACATGCATTGTGGTGGTGATTTTCCATCCCAAACCTCCTCTCCTAGAATGCACTTATTTGAGAATTTTCAACACCAAATAGGAAATGCATTAAAAGAAAGGTGATTGAACCAAAGCTCATCCTCAATAAAGAGGTTCAAATTAATAAAATACATACCATGGAAGAGGAAATGATTATTGGTAGGTTCACAAGTAAGTGAATGATGGTCACTATTATTTGGATATAACTGGAGGTAAATTTTGTGGCCTCTATAGGTTACTTCCATTGCATAATGATTTTGAAAAATTGATGGATGATATGGGTGATATGCTCTAGGTAAGATGCACAAAAATGCCTCCAAAAATGTTGAAATTGGGGCTCACAAGCCCTCTTCATAAAAAATGGACCATTGAATTGGACAGTAAGACTAAAAACTAGAAGTATTTATAGTTTGGGTGAATTTCCCTAGCCTCCCTATTATTTTCTAGTCATAGAATGTTTTTAAAGAAATAGGGAAAATGTTTTTATTTTCTATGAGGTGGAAAATTCTTATTTGTAGAGGCAAGAATTGTGGCAAGGATAAAAATTTCAAAATGTCTTGCATATTATTTAACAATTAGTTCGGGGGATGCAATCCATAAGAAACTTCTATATTACACATTATGAAGATATTAATTCAAATATGGTCATTTTCATACATATGGACGTCTTGGTACATGCTATTATTAAATCAGGAAACAATAAAAGGTGGGTTCATAAGTAGGATTTTGAAAACGAGAAACACCATGTTTTAAATGTCAAATAACTCTTTGTCTTAATTTCACAATAGGATGTCTATATTCCACTAAAAGTTCGATTGCAAGAGGCTAAGGAAGCTCTCCCAACAAAGTTAGTTCTACCAACATCCAACTCATTTGAAGCTAAGGAAGCTCTTTCAAATAACTCCGTCCCTTTGAGGGAAAACCCCCTTTAGGTAAATTTATGACTCTCTCTCTCTTCTTTTTTATTCCATTTCACATGTAATTCCTTCCTCATGGTTTCTAATAGTTGTTCCATGGTCTCTATGAGAGACTTACTTAAAACCTCACTATTTTATCTCTTCCTACAACTTCTCCCTTATTCTCTAATGGTTCCCTCTTTTGGGTTGCATATTCCTTCCTATCCCCTAGGGAATTTTATGTACTAAAACCCTACGGATATCGACTTCCCCCGTGAGCACCCATCCCCTACAATCTCCATTCTGGGTCCTCCCACTTTAGACAAGTACACTCTTCTAGTTCATATTAAAGAGAGAAGAAATGGACTCAAATCCTCCATTTAGAGGTTTAAAATCCTTCCTTTCTACAAAACAATTCTAAGAAAATAGTAAAACTAGATTCTTAAAACAAAAGTCCATCATTGGGGCTCTTAGAGCATCAATCTCCTTAAAATTTTCAACATGGAAATTCTTTACCTAAATTGTAGAGGATTGGACAATTATCCTATAAACAAATCAGCTTTCAAGTGGTTGTTGGAGACTCAATCATGAAATATCCTTTATCTATAAGAACCTATTATGAAAGGAGATTTAGCCATAAAAACATCGAGGGACGAATTCAAAAATTTAGGGTTTTTTAACTATGGATGCCTTAGTAGATTAGGGGGTTTGGTGATGTGATGGAGGAAATATTTTGTCAAGATTATTTTGATATGGTTTGTAAATTCTAGTCTTGTTTTAGAAATAAACTCTTGATAATTCAAGTAGAGCTTCCTTTGTTTAAACCTATATGAGCCTTATGCAGTTTGGAAAATATTTTGAGAAAATAATTTGGGGAATACTACCATATGATCTAAAAAACTCATTCTTCGAGAAAGTATAAACTTCACATAGGGGGCATGTTAAATTTGGGGTCTTTTAACCCATATAGATCCCTTCTCTAACTTCCTTATGGATAGACTAGATCAAATGGGGTTGATTAACATCAAAACTCCAAAATTAATCCCCACATAGAGAAATGACAGTTGTGGGATGTTCGAATTGATAGAAACTTGAATGTTTGCTGATATTGAACAGCCTCACTACAAATTTGATATTTCATTAGTGGGTTTTAATGGGTGGATAACTAGACAATTTTCCAATACTTTTGTTATTGGCTACTATGATATTGAAGCCCCCAGTCCTTTCAGGTTAAACCCCCATCTGTTAGAGGGCCTATATTTTTTATAGGTCATAAAAGACAAACATAGGCCATACAAACTAAATGATTTTTCCTCACCTCCTCTGCAATTCCATGAAAATATCAAATAGCCAAAGGAGCGATTATCTCATGGGCTCATAATAGGAGCGAAGTACTCCAAATTGTCGTCAGATATAGAAGTCCAAATTCAATATTTCCAAGCTTGGGAGGTGGATGGCCATTTATCTAATAAACTAAAATAAAATATGAGGGTATTTGAGGAAAATAGAAGAAAAATAATTCTTGATAGAGAAGAGGAATGGGGAATGAAGATCAAGGCCCTTTGGCTCCAAGCAGACGATGAAAATACCAAATATTTTCACTATTACATTTATAAGAGAAAGTTAGTCAATACTATTTGAAAAATAACTAAATAATATGATGTTTCCATTAATTCATTTAAATACATATCCAAATAAGGCATGCATTATTTTAAGTCCCTATTGAAAGATGCTTATCAAGCTACCATTCACAACATCTTGATTGTTGCCAATTTTTTTCTTAGGATGCATCGATAATGAAGGGAACAAATAATTGATTGCAAAACTTAGAAAGGAGGAATTGAAAAATATTCTTCATATCTTTCTAAAGTAAAAATACCTAACCCTAATGGTATCCTTATTGAATTTTTCATCGAATGTTATGAATTGATTGATGTTGATCTCCTTGAAGTAGTGGAATATTCTTGATATTTTAGACATATTCTAGACCCTTTAAATTATACTTTTATTATTCTCATCTACAAAGATAATAACCCTTCCTCCTTTTATCAATACAAGCTTATCGATCATTGTGCTTCTATATATAAAATAATCTGTAATACCATAGAAAACCACTTGATGGATATCCTCTCAAAAAATATATTCTTAAACTAGTTTGGGATCTTAAAAGGACGAGAAAATCCATGAAGCTATTGACTTGTTTGAAGAAGGATTACAATTTATCGAATCCTCTCATCAAAAAGTCATTGTCTACAAAGTATACATCTCAAGGGACTTCAAACAAGTTATTTTTCTATATGTACAAAGCCTCCTTCTCCATCTTGGCTTATCTTATGAGATTGCCTCCTGGGTTGTGAATTATATCAACATTACATCCTTTGGAGTCCTTATAAATGGTGCAACTTCCCCCTTTTGTGTGTGGAGAGGTGGATTCATCAAGGATGATCTCTCCCCTTATTTTCTTCTTGGTGGTAGAAGGCTTAATATAATCATTAAATGACTCCATCCACAAAAATGCTTTCAAAGGAATATCCATGAGTCTGTATTGCTCCATCTCCTACTCATTCCTTGTCGAGGATATTCTAATTTTATTTGATGGAAATGTTATATAAATGGAAAATTTATGAGACACATTGGAGACTTTCTATTTTTGATATGGTATAAAAAATAAATAGAGAATACTCCTCAATCTTTGGATGGAGTCTCCTAGTTGAGGAGATTCTTAACATTGAGAATATTATATCCTCCTAAATTGTAGTTTTGGGAGAAGGCATTAAATTTCTAGGATTCATGCTCAAAATGAGTTTGTATTTAAAATTATATTGGATATGGCTCATATGAAATTTGTTTAAGTGAATTATGGTGTGGTGTAATATATGGATATTGCAATATGGAAGGCTTGTTTTGGTGAAATTAGTCATTGAGGCAATGTTGGTGCTTTGGGATTCACTTGCATGGAATCCCATGAGGAATATTGAATAAAATAAATAGGCCATTAATGCTAGAAATAGAGCCAAAAATTAGTGTATTTGAGCCTATGAATTAGGTTCAATTAGCGATGCAAAACCCGACACAACCTGACATCTTCAATTGGCATCGGTAATAACATCGGGTCTAGCGTTGAAAATATTATCAGGGTTAGCATTGAGAACTGTTTCTTCCATTCTTTCTTAAATTGTTTCTTCAATTTTTACTTCTATTTTTTCTCCTAATTGTGCTTCTAGTTTTCTTCGAGTATGGCATCAAAAATAAAAAAAAATTGTCTTCCTAATTTATGCCAAGTTATGCTTCCATTCTAACATTTTTTATTGCTTCAATTTTTTCTTCCAATATGGCGTCACTTGCTTCATCTAGCTTTACTTCCATTATGGCACCTTATTTAGCATCTAATATGGTTTCCTTTATAGTGTCCTTTGTTGATTCTAATATTGCTTCCATTATTACTTCTTGGTTTGCTACTTGAATGGCTTCTTTATTTACTTCTTAAGGAATGTCAAGTTTGGCTTGTAATATTTCTTCCATTATTACTTTGTTTGATACCTAAATTACTTCTATTTTTTCTTCTCAAGTAATGCCAAGTTTTTCCACTAGTATTTATTCCATTATTGCTTCTTTATTTCTACCTAAATTGCTTTTTTTTGCTTCTTAGGTAACACCAAGTTTTGCTTCCAAGGTTGCTTATGTTATGCTTCTAGTTTGGATTTCATTGTTTCTTCCTTTGTGACCAAAAACTATTTTTTTTCATCCCATATGAATACTATGGCACAATGGAATCAAACCACCAACCTTATGCTTGTAATCCATTGAGTTAGCACCCTATAAATAATTAAAATTTAAAAAATTAGACATTGAAACTTTAGAAATTGTAAATTATGAATATTTCAAATAGATAATAAAACTTTATAAAGTCTTGGAAAATCTTTTACTAAATAAGAGAAATAGCTCGAAGCTATACTTTCCTATCTAATGATTATGGAAGTTATGAAAGTGGGTGGAGGGAAAAATAGTTACATATAAGATACTCAATATGTTGAGTTGGATACTATTGGGTACGATATCGGGTAGATTAATGGACCAACATTTAATGTCAATCTGATGTCTATGGACTTCTAGGCACAACACTGGAAATTCCAAAGAAAGTTTTAGGGACCTTCAAAACAAGACCCTAATTTTTGTAGAATTTATCTAATCACATTTTCAAAATCCAACAAACTCTAGCCAATCTTGAAATCAAAGGAATTCATTAGAAACAAAACCTTAATTATTGTAAACATTAATCTTGTTGTCTACTTTTAGTAGAAAATGGAAAATTAGTGACTAGGTGTCTAAAAGTGTTAGTCACCACAACTTTTCCAAGTGAAATATCACAGAAAATGAGCAATCTTAAGTGGCCCAACTAAAAACAACTAACATAAATGAATAGTTTAGTTGTGGGTTAAAATATACAACTAGCTAATAAGTAATACTACTAAAAATGACTAATGTTAATGAATTATGTAAAACAAACTATGGCTAGCTTCTAATAGGGTATTTTTTAGCTACCTATAAGTACTTGAAATTAATTAATAACATTATTCCCCAAAAATAATGGGCTACCTATGACTATTTTATTTTCTTAATAACATTATTCAATAGAATTAGGTATATTTTCCAGCTCCTTAAGGGTTGGTTGATATCCCCCTTATGTGTAAACCTCATGTCCCCTTTCCTTCTTTATATGAACACACTTTCTAAAGGAGGTATTTTATATTGTCATGTGAAGGAAGTGACTTTTTTTTTTTTTCATTAGAACTGAATGGGCTAACCATGAGGTAATATACACACTAGTCCAAGCACTTTCCTGGATTTTATTTGGGGCAGTAAATTGTACATGAGAAGAAATTCAAAGCTGCAACACATCCAAAGTCTCTATATCTCTGGTGGTTTATGAATTTCATTATGAATACAATATTCTTGATCTTTGCAATCATCAAGTTCATGTCCATAACTCCTAATGCATATAGTATTCTCCACATTAATGAACTTTTTCATTTATAATGTCCCTACCCATGAATGTTTGTTTGCATTAGCCCTCAAAGGGACTAGAAGAGTCACCATTTTTGAAGAAGCAAAAAATCAATCACGCGAACCTCTTCTGAATGGTAGCACTCTGAGTCTTGCCACTAAGAAAGAATTAATAACCCCTTATGCTACATCAGGTATTTTTTCAATGGATACATATTGATGATTGAATCTTGTATTGAACAAAGGTTACAAAAATGCTTTGGAATTAGTAGATGCTCACACACCGGCACCTAGTAACAACACATAAAATATGTTTGAAATTTTTAATTCAAACTAGTATAATGACATAGTGGAACACCAAATCCATGTACGCCTTACTTAGTTTCAATGATTTTGGCCCAATATTGCACTTACTACTTCCGTTTCCATTGAAAAACTATGTGATATATATTGGCTCAATTTTGATACAAAAATTTGTTGATTTTACATCTTGAGATCAAATTTTTCCTTATGAAGGCTATGTGCTTGTATTGATACAATTTTTCGCAAAATCCATTAAGGTTATTTGTTCCCATTAGTATAAATTTCAATGTCAGAAGTTGGGCATGTTGATAAGGTTTACTCTGATCAAACTTTTATACAAAAATGGTTTAAGATTGCCAAGATCTGCTAGGCATGCTCATGATGATGGGAAGATTGTAAATTGTAAGGTTGTAGATGCTCAACAACTTTCAAATATGATTTTGCAACTTTATTGCATCTGGATGACGCCTCTACAAATTAGGGTTACTTTATCAATCCTATTTGGGGTTTTGGGTATTTCTATGTTGCCTGGTCTTGCTTTCATGACACTAATAATGGGAACTATAGCTTGGGGATCTAAGAGAAATAGGAGATATCAGTTCCAATTAATGAATATGAGTGATCTTGATATGAAGGAAAATAATGATTTATTGAATTATATGAGGGTTATCAAAGTTTAGGCATGGGAAGACCATTTCAAAATACATGTTGAGTATTTTAGGAATTTCTAATATAAATGGTTGTACAAATTTATGTATTCTATTTCAGCGGATATAATTACTCTATGGAGCACACCTCCACTTCTTTCAGTAGTTATATTCACTACATGGAGCACACCTTCAATTGTTTCAGTAGTGACATTCACTAGATGCATCTTGGTAGGAGAAAAACTTACAGTAGCGAAGGTGTTCACCACAACATCTATACTCAAAATTATTCAAGAACCCATTAGGAAATTTCCTCAAGATTTAATATCTATCTCACAAGTAATGGTGTCCTTGGATAGAATTGACATTATATGACCAACAAGGTTCTTGATCCTGAGGTAGTCGAAAGGTTACCACCAGGAAAGGAGATTGTTATTGTAGTTGAAAATAATAATTTCATTTGGGATGAAGGGGAATCCAATCCGTTCTTCAGAATATCAAGCTTGAGGTTCGAAGTGGATTTTTTGTGGAAAGTTTTGGAACAGTTGGATCTGAGAATTCCTCTTCATTGTCATCCATTCTTGGCGAGATCCAAAAATCTCTGGCATGGTATAAATACATCCTTACTATCAAATTTACTTGCATCTCCATATTCTTATTTTAGTCTCCACTAGATTAAAAATATGTATTTACAACTTGATAACATTATCAAGATAGCTGTTACATTCTTTTTTATAGTTTCCTAGTCAAAATTAAACCAACAGAGAAAACAAGCCAGAATGACTTTCTCACGAGTCAAACTTGCTTCTTGGCGAGTGCAAAATTTCCATTCTTGTTAGAAAACATAAGCCTAGTTTTCCCAAGTTTTTCTTGTTCTTGAGATGATCACTTACTCTCTAGTCTCACCCAAGTTTTCACAAACCCAAGTTTTGTAGCTATAAGAACCAAAACATGGGAAAGCTCATCCTCCTAGAGAAATGTGAGATTGCAATAGGTAAAAACCAAGGACAAACATATATTGAAAAGAAGAAACTTTTACAAATTAGAAGTTTTGATTTCGAAGGACTAATATGATTAGTTGTTCTTAGTAGGCCAATCTTAATTTATTGCAAAAAAACCAAATAAAATAAATGGTACTCAAAAGTAATAGAAACAATAACTGACTTGAAAAATGTCATTTCATAGGTAGATTTGTTTGTTGTTAATTAATGATTCGTTTATTCATCAAACATGATTTATTTTCTTAGATTTCTTTCCCTCATTCGGACTAAATAGGTCTATTATATTGAACTCTAATTCTCACCAATTTAGTCTGAAATCAGTTAGATCTAGGATCTATGCCTCATTAAGAAAAAAAAATTACAGGAGACGTAGCATTTGCAATGGAATCCCTTACTCCTTTTAAGGAAGATTTAAAACCGACTTTACATTTTTCTTGTGCACAATTTCAACTATTTTTTTATCTCTCCTCAACATTCTTTTCCTTGTCCCACCTCTTTTTCCTAACTAAAAATTTATTTTGTTGTACCTCTTACCTTGTGGTTCCTTATATAAATTTTTTCCTTCTTGAAATCACAGTTTATGATGGTTTCTTTTCTCCTTTTTTTGTGACTTTCTTTATTTACATTTATTTCTATTCTAATTAGAATTGTCTTCCATGTTTAGTTCAGTATATGATGGGGATTTTCAAGATCCTTAACTTTATAAGGTTTTTGTGTAACCCATTCTCCTTTTCCCCTTCTCCTTGCATCTCAATACCATTCTCTTCTTTAGCAGTTAGTTTATGAAGAGGGAAATAATAGGGCTATATGCCATATTCATGGAAATATCGATACTAAAGGGTAACCTTTTCATAATTTTAAAACCTGTTTTTGAATTTAAGAGGAATCCCTATATGAATATCCATTTCCAAACATCATAGAAAAGACATGTGACCAACTATGGGAGTTGTACTGTTAGTACCTTCTTAGATAATTCTCAATACTCTTCAAGGCTGATTCATACCAAAATTGTGCAACCAATTTTAGGATCGAACTCAAAATGAACAGTTTCAAATTCTTCTATGAAAGGATTGCAATTTGAAATTTTTAATCCATAGTTTCAATCGCGGTTTTCCTTTCACAATTAACATGGCCTAGCCTTCAAAACAATTAGTTTATTTTCTTGTAATTGAAAAATCAAAATAGAGAAAACCCTACCATAGTATTGTATATTCATAGAGATAAGTGTTTTAAACACCTATCCAAAATAGTACTGAAATGAATTAACTAATGAAAAAATCCAGAGGTCTAGAAAACTATAAGATTCTAAGCCTACAGATCTAGTATGTGCACAAAATACAACAATGAGAGAACACTAACATAACAAGAAAATGTAAGAGAAGAATTGTCGCAATAGTACAAATTGTACCAGTGTAGTTTGACTTATCCAAGAATCTTTTGTTGAGTCTTGTGGAGTCTTTTGTAGCCTCCATACTCACTAAAAAGCTCACCAATATCTCACCACTTGCTATACTCACCGTAAAATTTCCATACTCATTGATAATGACCATATTTTTTGGCACTTAATTTATTGTATTTTGAGGTTCATTTGTATTTGTTGAGTCTTTCCCAAGTCATTGAGTCATGTAAAGTCATTGAGGTTTTTTGAGTCCTAGGGTAGCTGAGCCTTTGTCAAGTTTGAGTGTGACAACATTGCATTGTTGTTAGGGTTCCACAACCATAAATACTTCCATAGTTAGTGGAATAGATTGTCAATTTATTGACAACCATATTTATTTAATAAGGCTCTACACAATAGTATATTGTGATCTCAATAAATGTAAGTGACCTTGTTAAAGAAGGTCCAATAGTTAGTGGTTAAGGCCTCATTAATGGAAGTCCATTAGGTGGCTACAATTTTCATCAATTAGAAGCTATATATATAGTAATAAAAGTTATGTAATGGGCTATCAAGTGAATATTATAGTATTTTGAGCTCTTCTCATGTTAGATATTGCCCCCTAGAAAAGGCAAAGGAACATTGCATTTAGTTCGAAATATCAATAAAGGATTGCTTAAAGTGTTATTTTCCAATTTTAGTTATATTATTTTATTTTCAAAGTTGTATTCCGGCTATCTTATTGAATTAATTCTTGCATTTATATTATGCCCTTTTCTCTCGAAATATTCTATTTTAACTAACAAGAAGCACCAAAAATACAAGTGGTGCCAGAGAACTTTCTCATGCCAACACATGTTCCAATTTTAGAAAAACATTATTTAGGTTAGAAATGTGTTTCAAAATATTTACATAACATGAATATTTATCATTCAATGGGAAATCCTATAGTTTGGGAAGAATACATGTAAAAAATAATAGAGGCATCACCTTGTTGAACACCTTTGTAACATCTATTGACACCCCTTTGAGCAGCTCTACATTAAATAACACCTACATATGGAATTATCTTCCATATTCCTTCAGGTATATCAAAATCCCCCTCGGTGCACTTGAAACTAACTTTACATAACCCTATTAGTCATCTTATTGCCATGAGTAGATGGGGAATAATACTTAGGAGATAACTCTCGCATACTAGAGAATTGGGTAGTATGACTAAGGGCATAATATATTTCCATTAGTTGGTTCCATGAAAGATTCAGTTGAGTACTATTTATGGAAACCATAGGTATACTAAGAGCTATAGAAATTGACACTCCTCTATCCTTGGGATCCTACAAATCCTAGCCTCTTCCTATAAACGATAGTTTTTGCAACATAAGTAACAAATTTCCTACACATTTTGTAGTATCAAGAGTTTTGGAATTTCATCAATGCAATAATACTCCCCTCAAATTGAAAAAATATGTCTAGGGCCTACCAATACCATTACAGGAGACCTAGCTAAAAAAATACTTTTGCAACATTGATTGTTGTGGTGTCACTTTATAGTAAGTATTTTTTTTTTTTTTTGGAATAGCTCATACCATTACTTATGGACCCTCTTAACAAATTTATTTTGGTATAGTGATTAAGTTGGGCTAAAATTTGGCTAACCTCTTTGATGGATCCAATTCTCCCATGAAAAACACTTGTAGCATGTCAACCATAAGTACAAAAATTAGTTGAGTCTTTCAGTTAGTCAATTAGCAAAATCGAAACCAATATGTCTTCCCTCACATTTCACATATCCCCCATTTTCAAACCAATGGCCCCTTTTTAGAAGATTTTCCATACAATGGTAGTTGATTATTTCTCTAGTGGTTTCCTTGAAACCTTTGAGCATGTAGGAATTTCCATTCTCTTGAAAAATCACGTAGAATTCCAAGAAATCTATGGTGATAAGTCCTAGTGTTCTTACCCATTTATCACCAAAAGAAATATCACAACCACCCATTTCAATAGTAAGTATGTGTCTTCCTTTTGAGGGAATACATATTAGTTTTCATTTTGCTAATTTAGGGAACAATTCCTTATAAGCAAGGAAGAAGAGGTGAGAATAACACTAGGTGACAAGTGGCAAGTGGGAATGTATCAACATGTATTTGTAAACATATAATTGTAACTATTGTGTTTAGGAGCAAGACAACCACCAATGAACCCATTGATTTCTCCATCAATTACTCCATTAATTGACTCCATTATATTTTGGATTTTATGTACTACAATATATCAGTATTCGTGGCATTCCTCTCTTATAGTAATCCTTGTCTTTTTTAAATGAAACTTATATTACTTCAAGGAAAAGTATCAATTAATTAGACTTGTTATCATCATATTATTTTCATAAGTCTTCTCATCTTTGTGTGTAAGAACATATAAGATATCAAGTAAAGTCTTTCCATCTTCTACTAATAGTTTGATCTATTATCAAGTGAATAGCGCAAGGTAATGTGCATATATGACCCATCCAAGCTAATGTGGGTTGGCATGAGTTTATTTTGGTAACTTAGGTTCCTTTTCGAATTGAAGCAAGAGAAGGTGATTTTGGTTTTCATTATGAGTGTCCATATATGATAGTTTGTGCTTGATTTGACAACTCTATGTACAAAGAGCTTCCTTGTTGTTGGAAAGGCTATCTTTAGGCATTAGCATCAAGTGTGGATCAATGTGGTTGGGATTGTTGACATCAAACTCTAAGTCTCCAACCTCTCAATAATTCTTAGAAAGGAAGTATTTTTCATTTTGGAGCTCTTTGGCCTAAATGTTTGACATTCCTCATTGTAATGGGAAATCTTCCTATGATAGGTGCCATATTTCTTCTTCCCATAGTGGGTAGAGGATACAGAACCGGTTTCCCCTTTTTTCTACACAATATTGTTGGGTACAGTAATTAGTAGAAAGAAAATGAGGACAATATTCCATTCATATAAAAGAATTTAATGGTCTTATGCAACTTTTCTTCAATCTTGGAATGAATTTGCATAAAATACTCTGAGGAGGAATAGAGAAAACTCTAACTTATTTATAATACTAGCGAACAACCCATAAAGTAATTTAGTGTAGAGGGTATACTTTGGGCCCTTTGAGACTCTACCTTAAGTTGGGAGAGAGATCCATATCTGAATCTCCATTCCTATAAAGATCTGGTCTCCTTGGGTCATTTTGGTTGAAGGAAATATTGAGACTTTGAGGCCACTTTTTTTCTTCATTTCTCTGTTATCTCGATTTATTAACTTTTTATTTTATAGGTACTATTGAATGCTCCCCCCCACTACTTCCCCAAGGAGGAGAATAATAAATCAAACAAGTAGGAAATATAATGGAATTACATTCTAATCACCTAGCCTTCTCCATCACAATGTCTTAGATCTAAGCTAACATTTTACACTAAGATTTTTTTTCAACTTAACAATAAATTTTTGTACAACTACATATCAAGGCCCGAATACCATGGAATAAATATTCCCATCATCAACTAATATCATGGTACCACAATTTATTATGTCAATATATGTATCATTAGATTCCTTAAGAGGACAATATTTGTCAACACTCCTCCTTATAGGAGGTGGAGACTAAAGAGCACTCCATGTTTCAAGTGCCCAATTTAATATGAGATCCTAGGAATATTACAATGCTTCTATAGAGACTCTAGAAAGTCCCTTACGACCTTTAAAAAAAAAAACCATAGATGCTTACCCAAATAATGCAAGCTATAGTTACTAATAGGCAATGTGCCCTACAAGGACCTTCAAGGCCTACATGTTTCACAACTCCACCTCTCAAACATCAAAGGAATGAAGAGACTAGATAGAGGGTTTCACTAGCATGGAAAATGAAAGGTTATTGAAATAGAGACCATAAAAATGAGATATCATGAAACCAATTCATCCCACTTCTCTCCACATATGGCATAAAGAGACTACCACTAACCCTTATTCTTAGCGTAGAGGTCATGGACAAATGCTTGCATCAAGGTTGCTTTCCGCTTGCAGGGATTTGTTGGAATTAGATGTTTGGGGAGGTAGATGGGGTGCCCAAATTACCCCCCCCCCCCGCCCCTAGAATTATTACATATTTGTGTTGGTGGATGAAGATTTCTGTCCTTATTTGATCATGGCCAAGTTGCTACTCTTCCTGATCCTCCATAGTCTTGGTTGATTTCTGGAGGACCTCTCAGAGTTTAACATTATCGTTGGGTTATTGTTTTCTCCTAGAGAATTATCTATTTCACTTTGTAAGGTTGTTTTGGTTATTCGTCAACATTAATATTATTTTATTTTATTTTTAGTTCATTTGTTTTCTTTATTTCCACTCAGACTAAACATGTCTATTGGTTTGGACTATAGTTCTCAGTTTTCTGTAATACTTTTATTCAACTTATTATCTCTATTATTGAGTTTGTTTCTTCATAAATTATATTTTACACAATGTACATAACTCTTCAAAAGTTTCAATTTTCATCCGACCTGTATTCATCTACATCAATTAACAATGGATTATTTTCTTATTCACAATGGATTTTCTCTTGATTTTTTCAGGTTATTCTCAAACTGATTTTTTAATCAATTTGATTAGATGTTGTCATCTAATAACTATTTGCACTTTTATTTTAATTACTTGTCATACAGTTAAAGGTGAGTAGTGGCATGGGGTATGTGGCAAAAACATCATGGATACAGAATGGGACAATAGAAGAAAAAATTCTCTTTGGATTTCCCATGGGCTATGGAAATACCATAATGCAATTCAGGTGTGTGCACTACAAAATGAGTTAGAAACGATGGAATTTGGAGATAAAACTAAAATTTGGGAGTGATGTATCAACCTTAGTGGTGGGTAGAAATAAAAAAATTAAACTGGAAGGAGTTGTTTACCAGGATATGAATATTTATCTTCTTGATGACATTTTTAGTGTTGTGGATGCCCATACTAGTTCTGAAATTCATAAGGTAAGAAAAATTAGAATTTCATGTATTACTATCTATTCACCTAGTAGGTTGATTTTCCATATAGAAGAATTCATTAGGAATATTGGAGATTCAATCTTTCTAATTATTCATCTCCTGAGAATGCATACAAGGTGCTCTAAGTGAAAAAATAATTTTACTGGTTACTCATCAAGCAAACTTCTTGCGTGGGTTAAACCTAATTTTCGTAAGATTAAATGCTACCTTCTCTTATCCTGTAACTAATAAAGACACGTGCAAATATTCTCTTATTTTACTATTCAATAGATATACATTATCTTAGAAAAATTATTTGCTTCTGTGATTATTTTTAGTTTTGATTATATAATAAGAGGTTAAGGGTGAGGAAATTATATCATACATATGTTCTAGCTATTATTGTGCTCCATAATTTATTTTTGGAGCAACAAAGTATATGATAGCATAACATGAAAGTATTTATGTGCTCATGCTACATAAGGTCAAATTGTATCATTCACGTTAGCCATCTTTTCAATTATATTTCCATATAATTGTGGTTTTGTTTATGAAGCATTACTATGCACAATCCAAACTATGAATTAGTATTCTGAAACACTACAGTATCCATAATGCAAGAACTTAAATAACTAGAACTTCAAAAATTTCAAAATAACTCCTTACATTTTAAATGTTTTAAATTAGTGGGAAGGTGAGATGAAACACATGTGGTTGTTAGTTCTCTTCTACATGCTCCTTCAAATTAAGCTTCAAGTCCAATTAAAAACATCTCAAATAATATCATGTATTCAAGCCCAAATTATAACTTTTCGTGGTCTAACTCTGAGAGTAGGTTTATTATGGAACCCGACAATTTAAATGGAATATTAAAGCTATTTCAGAGATACAAGCAAAACATAATAAAATAGATTTTACTTTCCATTTCGAGTTGGAGAAGGATTAATTTTGTCCAAGGACAATTAATCCACTCTGGAACAGATTTCAAATTTTAGTTTTGGATGCCAACACACAGTGCCTATGATCTGTTCCCAAAAAACGGGATATGTTCTCATAATTATCATCTAATTATTTAAAAGGAGCTTCTAATATAGATTCAAGGTGTATTAATTGCAACATATTCCCACCTATGAGTGTTGAATGAAACTCTCATAAACATATTTGACATTTATATCAAAGATTCCCACTCAATGTTATTTTATCTATTATGGATATTTTCAGGTATGTGTCACCTATTTCCAAGCCATCAATTTACCTCATCTAATAGCTATTTACTGAATTTCCATAGGAAGGGTATCTTTGGATGTAACACATCCTACTCTGTGCTATGGTAAATATTTCAGGAGTGAAGGATACTTGAGGAGAAGAATCCAGAGTTATATTTTCTAACTAAAGGCTTGTTATAATATTGTTCTCTCCAAAAGGATATCCTTAGAAAGCTCAATAACTTGAAGACATGCATTTTAGTTCAAAAAATGTGATGAAATTTTTGAGAGATGTCAAAAGGAAATATCGCTAGATTATTGTTTAATATAAAGAGAAGAAAATTGGAAGAATGAGCTATGAAGAAATGGCAATGGTAATCAAGTGGTTATAATTAGTTGGTATGACCTAACAAAATAGTAAGTTAACTAAAAATTCCAATCCATAAGGCACAAAATATTTGCAAATTGGAATTTAGTAAAGTTTCTTGTATAGTTCTGTAGAAAAATTATGTCTTACTAGAAGAGAAAAATGATTGATATTCCTCTAGCTCTTTCATGTTGCACGCTAAGAGGTGAATATGTTGAAATGTTATGGGTTATAAGAGGGGAAGGCCCTGCCTATATTTTATGGTTTAATTTGTCCAAACATGATTCTCAAAAAAATACTTTCTTTTTATTATAGAATATTAAACCTTAATGTTCTACCATTTCAATCTACAGTTGAAGGTCTACCTGATTGTAAACCAACGACGTGTTAATCTACTGGGATATATAATGTGCGTATGAAAAACCTAATTTTGAGTTCCTTGGTACGAGTTTGAACCAACACTTTATCTTATATATTTTTGATGTTACCCATGGAGGTTGTGTCTGGTAACATTAATGAGAAGAACTTAGGAGTGCTTGGAATCTAGTATACATTATTGATAAGATAAATTGAGAAAGAAATGCTCCTTGAGGTATGATAAATACCATATAGAATTTCTTTCATGTCCAAAAAGTAACATTATATTCTTGAGATATATTTCCATCTTTAGTTGGTTCTCATAAATTTCTCTTTCTCATTCATGAAAATAATCATTGTACCTATGGTAATGCAAATGTGACTTAATATGGAACCTTATTGAATATTTTAAACGAAACTCTTTTAGAGTGGTTTTCTATTGATTAATTTGTTGGTTTATCATGTTTCTTACCTCTCGTATATAAGTCTGCTTGAACCCTAGGGTCAAAGTTTATTTTTAAATTTGTCTAGTTGTTTTTTTGTTTGGTTTTTTTTAGTAACTAATGGAAATTTGTTGTTCTATGACTACATGGTGAATGGAAATGTACGAGAAATATTACATGGTGAGTGAAATGGATGGAAAATCATATCCATAAATTTACATGTATAATGGTCATTTAGGATTTAGGAGGAGATTCTAACCAGCCTTTCATATATAGTGAATTTTTCCTAATGTCCTACTTGGAGCATCAAAGCAATGCATATTGTATATATGATCTTCAAAGAAGATTATGATAGACTAGAAAACATTTCTAAGGATTTCTTTGGGAGCTGTACAAGGTATAAAATATCTCACAATGACTGTAAACCACAAATTATTCATAGATATGTAAAAAATTTCATCATTATCTTAGATGATAATTTTAAAGAACAATTTCCAGACTTTGGCATTTCCAAGTGTATCCTGTCTACAAAAACCCACACCTCTACCTATGTTATCGTTGTTATCAGTTATATTGACCTTGAATATGCAAGTATGTCTAGGCTTAATGGGAAGTATGATTTGTAAAACTATGACATTGTTCTTTTAGAGCTATTAACAAGGAATAAAGCTATGGATAATTAATCTAATTTTATTTAGTTGGTAAGATGATAATGACTCTGAGTTTTATTTAGTGAGGAATTTCTTTTTGTCAATTATTTAGCATTTGTTCTTGGGATATTGCATGGACCATGAAAATAAAGAAATAACTTTGGTTTCTTTGGCATGGGCATTTGAATGCATATTCTATAAAAAAACATACAATGATAACTAGTAGAAAATGATAAATTAGTGACAAAGTGATTAAAAACGTTTGTCACCACAACATGTCCAAGTGAAATACTATAAAAAATGAGAAATATTAAGTGACCTAACTAAAAATGACTATCATAAATGACTAATTTAGTCCCAGGTTAAAATATATGACTAGCTGATAAGTAATAAAACTACAAATGACTATCATGAATGACTAATTTACTCTAGGAACAAAAACATGACTACCTAACAAGCACTACAATAATACAAACCAATGGTTAATGTTATTCATTTTAATGTGTCATTTCAACAATCTAAACTTACAAGTGATAGGGGATTGAAATAATGTTATAGATTGATTGAAAGGTTATACTTGAACACTTCTTTAATGGATCAGTGGATGATTCTAGTTATGGAGCTAATTAGAATCTTCAAGATTGTATCCTTTGATCACATTCATAGGGAATTAAATTCAAAGGCTAACAAATTACACAAAATGTGGAGTGGGATTAAATATGGGGTAAATAAATTATGAAGAATACATGAAAGACCCTGAACTTTGAAAATAAATTTAAACACAGGTTTATCCTTCTATGGATAAGTAGAATCATCAGATCTGCTAATCTAATGCTCAAACTCAAATGTTGAATGACATTAATTGAGTCCGTGATAATGATTAATTTATGGATTGAAATAATTTTAGCTAAATTTATTCCTTGCCACTGGGCATATCATTCTACTTTCTTATTTTAACTAATTTCAAGACTCTACAAATATGATTTCTCAATTTATCCACTTAAACAAAGGATCACCTCCTCACACCCACCATGCCTAATTCATAATCCAATTTTTTGTTAATGAAATTCAATTATAATTTAAAAAATCCATACATTAATTTATTTTATTTTATAAGAACATTAATAAATTTATTCATTTCACAACATAATAATTAAAAATACATACATAAAAATATATAATTATAATATTAATTTAATACTATAATTTGGAATTCAATAAACTCATAATAAAATAATTAATTAAAAGAATGCAAAATTTAAGTTCAATTATAAAAAGGATTCTAGGAAATGATAATATTAATTTGTTCTGATATTTAATTAACATGTGCATTCTTTCCTAGGTTGAATTTTTTTAGTGTCAATGGGCTCTAATTCAAAATTAAATATCACTTGGGAAAATCCAAAATTCCACATTAGAAAAATAGCTCCCTCCATGTGCAGGTCGAAAGTTCTAAACATAGAAAATTCATGCCAAGAATCTCATCACTGTAGGTGAAGATAACACCATTCTCATCCATTTCTTATCTTTCATGGCCCTCACTATCAAAGGGATGCAGTCATGCTACTTGTTGTTAACTCCAATCACTCTTCGTTATCACAGGGATGTAGTCATGGCCCTCGCTATTAACTCCAATGTGAGAAGTGTTGACTCTACATCTATCGATTACATTGTTAACATATATCCTTGTCTAGTTAGATCTATCTGGCATGTTATACCTTTTGGAACCAAAGTAGAGAAGTGATGAAAAATTGACTCATAATTTGTCTTTTTAAAGCTTTGTTTCTAGGATTGAAGAATTCAATTATTAGTGATCATAAGAAAATTATAAATTGATGTGTTTGTAACTACCCTTTTAGAAGAAAGTACCCTTTTATGGGCGGGATGTGTTTTCTATGGCTTGCATTTGAGTCTAATTTAACTTTCTCTCTATTCCAAGGTGTGAGTTTCGGAGGAATGTAACATGGTTGACTCTACCAATACAATCTATGGCCTTCAATAAGTTTACTGAGTTACCAGTTGCTGCAGGTGATGATTTCAAATTTCAAATTTCAACAAGTCAATGGATTATCTAATTTCACCATTCAAATTTTGTTTTGTTTTGTTTACTTTCTTGGTGTGCTTTAAGCTCAACCCCTAATTGGTCATTATAATAATTTCCATAGAATCCATTCAAAATGCTAATTTAATCGTAAATTTGAATCATCTCATGTATTGTGACTCTTACATTGGTTAGATGGTGGTGCTTTTTAATTTTCATTTTCTCCCCCTTAGCATGGTAATCTACTTCTCTCCTTCCTATACATGCTCAGTTATAGTATTTATATTGTGAGTTCAATGTTTAGATTTTTTTGTTGTTGTCACCTTGTGGATAGCTATTCCCACACTCATCTTATGTTGTGATCCCTACATGAGAATTAGTTGATCAAATGACAAGAATATTTTTGCAGTAAGTATTTAAATCAATATTAGTTCCGAGAA
The DNA here is from genome assembly GCA_000404065.3 of Pinus taeda. NCBI lineage: Eukaryota > Viridiplantae > Streptophyta > Pinopsida > Pinales > Pinaceae > Pinus > Pinus taeda. The sequence goes on from APFE030219906.1 coordinate 52,131, forward strand.
TTTATGAAGGTATACTATTGATAACTAATTCATCTATAAATATGTAATATTTTTGTTAAGTACAAGATGTGGTTCATTGTAACATATTTTCACTTTGGATGTTGTAACCATTGTTGTTAATCTTATCAATGCATCTCTTATCATCTAAACATTTTTTTTTATGAAAAATTAATATAATTGTATTAGCTCCTTAGGTTAGAATTAGTAGGTATTCCATTACCACAAATCTATTCTCATTCATCTTCTTTGTGACTTCATCATTAAGGTTGTGCGAGTCATCCTCATCTTCTATTGAGTTGAAAATTTTTTCCTGTGGCCTACTTCATCATTTTATGGACCCCCCATAGCATCTTAGAAACCTTTTTAAGACCTTAAATTTAGTGGAAAATCTAATAGGGTGATATCAAGTGGATTTCGTAGTAGTCCCCCCTTGGCTCTGATATATAGAATTAACTTTCCCTTCACTAAGGGTTTATGAAACAACATTTTAGCATCATTTCTAAGACAAATATTTCTTTCCATTTTTATTTTTCCCTTACATGAACCTGGAAAATCCATTAGGTGGATCCACTACCCAATCCTATGCCTAAGTGGTATTCTACTAGGAGATCCTCTTATGGCACTGTACCCTTGGTCTAAAAGCCTAATAGGTTTATCAACTAGTGAATGAGGTAGATAAGAGAAACTACCTATGAAAAATATTTTGACTCCTATATTGAATATACATAGGACCTTTTTATAGTTTTGAACCACATATTGAATAGGTAGCTATGGAAAAAATGGGTTCTGAATTTGGGTGGAAATTCAACTCTGCCAACATTCATGGCTACCCTCATGACATTACAGAGAAGGCCATTGACAAAATTCCCTCTTTCTAGGGAATTTTTTTATCTGTACCATGGACCATGTTAAAAGATTCAAGATAATGTGTATACGTTCTCCATGACACACTTCGATGTGAGGATGAAAGTATTTTCCATGTCCCTTGAAGATGATTCCTATGACTGGTTTGTGACCTTTCTTGTCATATTTTTAATCATATGTTATGACATGAATAATTTTTTCTATAAGAAATGGGTAGATAAGGTAAAATACATCCTAGCCTCTATAACCACTTTCATATCGAGACCTTTTACACTTTGAGAATGCATTAATATTGTGCTATTTGGAGCCATAAAAAGGTGATCTATGTTCTAACCTAATATATCAACTCTTGTTGTTTAAAAGGAAGGTATTATCAAGGTGTAAGAAAACATTTTGCAATTGGTAGGTCCATCAATTCCCATTCTTATAGTAAAACGATTCAACCAAATAAGAACATGGCCAACACTACTACCTTAGAGAGTGAGATGATGAACTTATTTTTTAAGGCCATGCATAGGATATAGGTAAATTTCACCAAGAATATAGAGTCCCTCCAAAATCAAAGTTAGGCTATGTAAAACAAGTTTCTCCTTTTGGAAAGATATACTTAATAAAATAGGTTCACATCAACAAGAGGATGAGGAGATGGTTGGGATAATTTTAGGAAATAGGATTATAATCATATATTTTTCAATCCCATAGTAGAAACAATGTGGTTGATTAGTATATGCATCACTGGTGCAATATTTGAAACGTGGGACACAACTAAGTCACATGTTTGGTGGCTAAGGAAGCTCTTCAACATGCCTAGGTAATTTGAACGATGGATTAATGAATAATAAATATTTTTTGACATGCCATTCATGGTGAACCATGTGGTAGAGGAGAGAGTGAATTGCAAACCACTTTATCTTGACTCCAATCCTAAATCTACAACACCTACACCCACATGGGAGAAAATCAATATGAAGTTATGTGATAGTGGGCTTATTACACTGCAATACAAGATAGACAAATCCAAGCTCTGAAGCAGCCAAATATAGAAGGTTCTAGTCAACAACCACCTTTCCAAAAGGAAACTCATCATCATCCATGTGAACAAAGGTACTTTTCAAGGAACAAATCAACCAACTAAAATCCTTAAAAGACCAAGCTCGAGTATGGTTAGTAATGAGACATTAGAAATTAATATAGACTTAAGGGAATACTTGGATAGTTATCTTATTTTTGTCCCCTTCTTTTAGCTAATAAAAGTGGAATATATGAAGGAGTGGGTGGAGAAAGATTTGTGGTTTAAAAGATTCCACTAATGATCCCTCTGAAGATAAAGCAATGTTATTACAGACTATGCATAAGGGATAATCAAATGATAATCATGCCATTTTCTACATGCTTCTGAGAGTAAATGATTTACTATTACACGTAATTGATTCCCTTGAAGATTATGAATTAATTAGGTTTTAACGGAATAAGGCCTCATAGGAATATTTATGCCATAAAAAGGAGAGAGATCAAGGTGTATTAGTTAATCAAATATTTAGTTGTTATGCTACACATGTATCCAGACAAAAAAACCCTACTTGATGAACAAGTGATTACTTTATCAAAAGCATGGGGTATTTTTTTTTCAAGAATTTTTAATAGGATTAAAAGGACCTTTGCTAATGGACCTATCATATATCATCATCCCTACTATTGAAGGAACTCTAGGTCATCTTGCATAGGGAAAATTTCAAAATATATCATCTTGATAACCTAATGAACCCATAAATGACATGCGGGTTCTTTAAATGATGTCCCTAATGATTAATTGATATTTTACCTTTAATAGGTGTGTGTGGAAGGAAATGTTTCTCATAAGTATATCTAAATAGACAAGGACACAAAACTAGTGACAAAGAGTGACTATTCATCTAGTTTATTATTGTACTCTCTCTAGTGTATGATTTTGGGGATTGCATTCTTTGTATGATCCATGAAATTAACAAAAAAATGTTATACTTTAAATAAAATGTGATTGCTACAATAGTCATTCCAGAATAGTGATTCTCACTCACATATGCACTCCAAAAAGAAAATATTCTCTCGAGTATCTGATTCAAATAAAAGTACTCAATGTCAATAATGTGTCTGTAATATGGCGCACAATTATTTCTGATTTGATCGATTTTATTTTTGTACTTTATCAATATGGCTGCAATATTGTCATCGTTTGAAGGTTGGTTATATGCCAAGTAAGATATATATGCTCTATCATCTTGGGAGGAAAATGTTAAGATCAAAAACACATGCACTGTACCTTTGTCACTTGAAAGTGAAAGCCTAGGATAAAATGCTAAACTATATATTTGTGCTTTGTCATCTCCGCGTATCAACTCTACCTTGCAAGCTTTGAGAACTCCATATAGAATACCTGATATATGGTCAGGAGGTTATATATTAAGGTGCATTTTTTAGAGACATATACCATGTTGTTCAGTTACACCGTGTAGGTATCAAAACCTATGTAACAAAGCTCGATGCCTAAAATGTTGCAAATTGCTTGTGACTAGACCTTTAACCTTCAATTATCATTGATTCCAATTTTTCCATAAATCTTGCCCTTTGGAATTAATGGAATCACTTATTTGGTCCTCCCCCCATGGTCCTGAGAATATTTCTCCTTATTTCTCCTTACAATAACCTAGCCAAATAATAAAATCATCAATAATCATCAACAATGGTACAAACGTACTACTGATAAATGTTCTTGAAGATAACCCTATTAATTACACCGAGAAGAACATATTTGTTCGTAGTATACATTTTACATCATGACCTTTAATAGTTACTTGAATTTGTATTCATCCAGGAACCTACAGAAAACTATAATAGTGTAAGTACAATTACTACCCTTAAAGGTAGACTAAATTTACATCTATTTCAAAAAAGAGATCTAAGCACAAACCAGACAGGTTGCATAACAAAAGAAAGAATCATAAAGAATTGATGCCTTCCAATGGGGAGGGTAGAGAAACAAGGAACAAAAATGTAGGGACATGTCCTTCCATAATGACCCAGATAGAGTCCTAGGAAATATGTTTTATCTCTACCTTTCTTGCACATTGAGCACAAAAAACCATGTATAAATCCTATTTTGGCTAATATGGCTAAGCCATGATGAAGAATGAACCATCCAATTTCTCTTATTTAAAAGGAAGAATCAGCCATCCTTGCTAAAAATAAACATGTCACAAATGGGATTTGAAAATACGTGGGTAGGGAAATCAATTAAGCTACACACAATTGGTAAACTTATGAGTTTATATATACACATATGTACATAATTTCTTATAGAAGACTTCTTATAAATTACATTCAATGATACTTCAGCTTTTTCAAATTCTATTTCATAGAAATTGAAATTCCTCGTTAGAGTGTGTTATGTGATATGCCCCTAATTGTGTTTGAACAAAACAAAGTAAATTCAGTTTCAGTGCAAGTCATAAGTCTTTGCACTAATGGCTTGCTTTCTTCTAAATGACATTATATTATAATTCGGCGATCGATGCTCTACTTTTGTCTCAAAGGAAAATCTAGATTTTGTAATTTGTTTAAATTTTAGAGCAAAGGTTAGTTGAATTTCTCCGTAGATATTTCTTTGGTTATTTTGAGTTTTCTAGTCACCTTGTTTTACAACCCTTCAATGATATGCCAATATGCCTAATAATATCATTTGATGTTTTCGTGTAAATGTTTGAGATAAAATTCCAAACCAAGTTCATCATCTCAATTAGTGATGATAAGCCCCCTAGTTGTGTCTCATGTAGTTGGAACTCTTTTTTGGTCGCTTTTAAGAAAAAAACTGATGTTCTAAGATAGGGATATTCCCTAGTGAGGACGATTCACTTTAATTTATGAAGGATTTAATGTATAAAGGAAGTGGTGCTGGCAAAGTGAATATTACCCATGTAAAGAGAAAATACTTAGCCGTTGAAGGAGAAGGATTGAATTTTAGCACTTACAATTTAGGCACTTTAATTGCACATTGGTTCTCAGGACTCCTGATAGTAGTCCCAAATTTTCCTATATCATATTTATAGTGCAAAAAATCTTAATTTTTAAGAAGCTATGTGAATTTCAGTAAACTAAGGGATGAAAATTTCATTTAGTAGCCACTTCAGCTCCAAATATTATTGAGGGTCTTCTTCCTTAGCCTCTTAGACACAATCGGAGACTAGAAAACCATTATACTGCTACCATTTCCACCAAAATTGATACATACTTCCCCCTATCTGTCATATTTTTCTATGCAATACCCTAGAGTTCTGATCTATATTTTGAGGATATGGGTCAACTCAGAGTTGGAAAAATCCTCAGTGGCATCATACCATCACGCATGGAATTTGGATCATGCCTGAAATTTCTGCCTGAATCTTGTCAAATTTGGTGTTGGAAAGAGGATCCTTTTTCTACAAGATTATTTTAATTTTTCATAATAGTATTACCTAAAACGTCAAAGTTAATTTCTAACACAGTTAAAATTTAGAAACCATATGAATCGTCAAGTGAAACTTTACTCTAATAAACTTGAATAAAAATATACAAGATAATATGAATAGTATAAACTATGGTCATTTGGTTACTCTTTTTATTGAATACTAACACATAGTATCAACATTGTGGAAGATGATGGTTGGATTAAGCCTTCGTTCTAAAATATAAAATTTAAAGTTAAATTTTGAAATGCCAAATTATTCCGATTGATTGGGTGTTCATGATTTGAATGTTGCATCATTTTTATTCTTTTACAACTAAAATGTATTTATTGAATTACACTCTGAATGTGCACATACAACATTATTGTGAATTTATGACTATTGTAGCTTTACACTTGGTATTACTCATCCCTACTTTATGTTCATTGTACCTGCTAATTTTTCACTTTAGTTATTCTATTCAAATGTGATAGTGCTATACCTAGGTTGGAGTGATCTTATGTACTTGATCAATTTTTCTTGATCAAATGTTCTTGATGTGATGCACCAACCTGAGGCATCAAACATTTTTTATAGCTTGATCTCTTAATATAAGTTTTATTGTGTTTTATCTATGTAAAATTTTCCATATATACAAATAGTCAGGTTCTGCAGTGTCTCAATTGCTAAAACTTGTCTGAGTCATTTCTCCATACACATAGCTTAGCATCCTCTTAGAAGTATTCGACACTTAGACTAGAGTTTTATGTGGAGAGTGAGTTCAAGAGTGATATTGTTTGTAAAGAATTAAACATGAAGTAGAGTTGAAGTTTTAGTTTTGCAAGGAATTTCATGTCGATAGATTATCTCTCGACACTGGTCAAAGTTTAATACAAGGGATTTGAGGATTCCTTAAATATTTAGCTCTGGTGAAATGAGATGGAGGGAACAAATGGAAATGGAGTAATTTATTTTGTCATTCAATTCTCTTAGAAACACATAGGATGGTCATGATTCTTCATTTTATAATTGAGAAAAATTTTCCATGCCCATTACAGGGAAATAATATTTACTCCATCGAGAAAATATTATTGAGATGGATGAAAAGGTGGAGAGGCTAGCTGAAAACAACAAGTTACAGGAAAGATGGCTCTAGACCCCAGGCTATCACAAATGAGGCTTTTTTACAATCAGGGAAGGGGATAACATGTGAGTCAAACTTTATTCCATCATATTTAAGTCCTTTAATCTTTAATAAACCAAATGGAGGAATATGCATTGAAAATTACTCCTTGCAAAATGTTGAGGAATTTGTTGTAGAATTTTCATAGGAAGCATCAAGGATCCAAAAGTAATCCTGATTTGGAAAGGTACCCATTTTAAGGTAAATTATGATAAGGCTAACCCATATGTTTATGAGGATATAACAATAACACTTGGCATAAGATGCACAAATTCAAGTAGAAATTCTAAAATTTCATGATCCATAAACTAACATGGATATTCCACTAGACAATTCATCATTATAAATAAGATAATATTATATTAAAAAATATGAGATTCTACACTATTACAGTTTTATATAATTTCAAGATTTGGAGATTTTACTGTAAATAGATCATGCATGTAAAGGAAATTATGTTGAAAAGTAGGGAACGAAAAAATCAGCTCACAGACACATAATACACAAGATATGTTCTCTGGGAAACCCTTTCAGGAGAACACCCCGCTGGAAGGTGAAGTCGCTTCATTCTCTTTCTCTGTCTAGAAATATGGTGTTAGGTACAAATAAGTAATGCATGTGGCCCATGGGCTACTATAGTGCACATATCCTCTTTGTGTGCTCTACCTCTTATATCTCTTGGCTATCTTTTCCCATCTATGGAACAAAACTCTCTTGAAAGAATGTAATTTCTCTTCCTCTTAGTGGCTCAATTATAACACAACCTAATAGCCTACTATTGGTTAAGTTTGACTACGGAAACTCTTAACTAGTGTTATAAAATAGACTCTTATAGATTATTTTACATCACAAACATGTGGCTAGCCCATTTTCCGTGAATAATGGTAGATGACTTGACATCCTCCCAAACTATAGGTGTGAAAACAAGAAGGACAATATTTGAGTGACATAACTTTTTCATAGGGACTTTGATTGGCACGCTTCTTGAACCGTTGGAAAGGTCTCTGTGTGTAGAATAACATGAAAAGGTGTAAGAAACAATGTTTTACCCCCAAAAAACATCGTTTCATTCCTCAAAACACTCCCAAAAGGTTTCAAATGTTGTTTTGCCAAACCAGGTACCACCATAAAAATGGTCCCGTGAGCTAATTCTTCCATTTTTCCCACTCAAATTCATTGAGATGGATTAAAAATAATATAATTATCCAATTCAGATCATACCTCCCCATTTTGGGAGGATTTTGTTCCCCAAAATATTTTACTGATTGAGGTGATCAAATATTTCCTCCACCTTCTCACTATTTTACCATTTAGCTTTGCCTAGAAGTTTCCACTTCAACCCGATCTGCTAAAGGTCATGTTGCCCCTGTCTTGTAGTTTAGGACCTCTTCTACAAAATTATATGATTTTCCAAATCTACTTGAGCATTTGGTCCCAAATCCTCCATAGAAGGTAGGACATATTCCTCTTCCTAATTTTAGCATGCAAGGTTCTTAGCAAGCCTCTGCAACCTCTCCTTATTTAACTATATCCATACTCTATTTCCCACCTTGAATGATTTCTCTATTCTGTGTTGGTGAGGCCTAGCTTTATACTTCTCCTGTGACTATTGAAGTGTTTATTGTACCTGTAGATGAATTTTTCTTATCTTCTCTATAAATTTTTCAGCTCTCAAAGCATTTCCCGTAAGATGTTTCCTGAGTCCTCCTTACTGCCCATATGCAATATCCAAAGATGAAGGCGGAAAATATCCAAAACAAGTCTCAAATGGGAAATTTCATGTAGATGTGTGGACTTCTCTATTATAAGAATGTTGTATATATACGAAATTTCATCCCATATCTTCTAATTCTTTTGGTTGTATCCCCTCAAAAGTTGCACCAAAGTCTTATTGACTACTTCTGTCTGCCCATCTGTCTGTGGATGGAATGTTGTAGATCACTTCAACTTTGTGTCCATATTCTCCCAAAATGTAGTCCATAATGCACTGAGAAATCTTGTGTCATTGTCTGAAATGATGCTCCTTGATATCCCAAAGTTTCCTCAGACCTATTCAAAGAATAATTTTGCTACATATTGTTCGTTGTAGTTTTTCTATGGGGCACCAGAACAGACATCTTACTGAACCTGTCAACTACAACGAATAGGTAGTCCTGTCCCTTCTTGGTTGTTGGTAAACCTCCCACATAGTCCATGGAAATACTTTCCTTAGGATGAGTAGGTAGATGTAAGGGATGATGTTGACCCTGTTTCCTATCTCTAGGTTTGTTGGTACAACAAAGAATGCATCCTCTTATGACACTGGCTACCTTCTCTTGCATCTTGGGTCAATACACATACCTCTGCAAGTTACCCACGGTCATACCTACACAAAATTTCCTTGCAACCTTGGAGTTGTGAGACTCTCTGATCAGTTGAAACTGCTCACCTTTAGGAACACATAACTTATCCATCATGTCGATTAACCCATCCTCGAGATGATAGTCAATGGTGTTGTCACCATGGTTCACATGGCTCAGACTCTACAACTTGATATACACCTTCTTGAAGTCATCATCCTCTGAATATGATCTATCTATGCATCATGAGCGATTGGCTCCATGAGCATAAGAGCCTGCAAAGATGTAATATTTGATGTTGGTGGCCTTGATAGCATGTCAGCCAATTTTTTTATGTTTCCTTTCTTATAATTGATCACTAAATTGGCCTATTGTAAAAAGCCCATCCACTTGTACTGCCTAGTCTATTGTATCTTACTCTAGGCCTACAAGTACTGTAATAGCTTGTGATTTGTGTGTATTACTCTCTACTTTCTCGTCGGATAGTGTTTCCACTTCTTCACAACTTGCACCATGGCATAAATATCCTTATTGTAGGTAGGGTAGTTAATAAATTCACCATCAAATATTTCAGAACGGTAGCAGGCCTTCCTCCTTTCATCAAGACAACTACCATAGCATACCCACTTGCATCTATCGTGTTAGGTGTGGAGCATAATTATCATCTTTGGTTAGAGGTATTGCTGCATTGGACCCCATTTCGTAATGTGGTGGCAATGCCACCCATTTATGTGTACCGCCAGGGGGGTGTAGGGGGGAGACGATGATTGTCTATAGCCCCCCCCACCCCTGATAGGGGATCGAGGGCAGTGCCACCGAAGCTAAAATTAGATGTAAAATTTACTTGTAAAATGTTGTAATTTCATAGTCAATCTGGGTCGTTCATTAGGCATAAATATGATGGTAGAAGTTATGTTTAATTTAGGGGTTTTTTTCCGTAGAAGGCAATGCCTTGCTATATATGAGGGAATTGTATTGTGGTTATGTAGAGTTGTATTCTGAGTGAGAAAGAGAGAGGATATTGTGTGAGAGAGAAGAGGGAGTTACAACGGATCTGATGCAGGTTGTATCTCTTCATTTTGCTGGATAATGAATGAATGAATGGTTATTTCTCCATGGACGTATCCCAAATTGGGTGAACCATGTATATCTATTTCTCTCTTGTTTTATGCCTTTTCTGTGTTTATATTTATGCAATATATGTATGTGTTCCATTGCTCTATAATATATAATTTTCTAACATGTCTCCACTTCAAAGGACCACTACAAGTTTGGTAACGCCATAACTAGTGCTTGACTCATATTCTTCTTTAGCTCCTCAAATGACTTATACTGACATTTTTCCCACTGGAACTCTTTCGACTTGGTGTTATGGCATGGAACGGTGCTCCTACTACTACAAATGAGGCTATGATTTCCTTAGATTATTTACTACTCTAATAAAACTCTTGGCCTCAAAAACATTATTAAGAATTGAACATTTCATGATGGCCTCCATCTTGGAAGGATCTATCTTTATCTCTCCTCCATCGATCACATACCCCATATACACCAATGACTACTGCGTAAACTCACAATTCTTGAGATTTGATAGGAATTACTACTTCTTCAATGTTTCCAGCAGCTGCACCAAATCTAAAATATGCTCCTCCTAGTAAGCACTATATACTAGTATATCCTTGAAATAGAAAATAGAAAAAGAGTCTATAAAAGGTCACAATATATCATTCATTAATCTCATAAACCTAGTTGGTGCATTACAATGGAAAAGTGGCATAATTAACCATTCATAGAAACCTTGCCTTGTTTTGAAGGTGGTCTTCCATGTATCTTCTTCTTTGAGTCGAACCTAGTGATATCTATACTCCAAGTCCAGCTTGGTGAAATACTTTGCTTGCTGCAAATGATCTAGCATATCATATATCTTAGGCAAGGGGTATCTCTTCTTGAGCGTGATTTTATTCAATACCCTATAATCTATACACATTTGCAGTGTTCCATCTTTCTTTGACACAATGATTATGGGTGACCCACATCGTGAATTAATCAATCGAATGACACCCTATTCTAATAGCTAATGCAATTGTCCCTTCACATCACTTGCTTCTATAATAGACTGTCTGTAAAACCCAATATTTTGCAATGGGGAGTCTGGAAATAACTGGATCTCATGCTCCACTTCCCTCTTAGGTGGTAACTCTTTAGGCTCTCAGAACACATTCTTATATGCCTGTAACAACTCCTCCAATTTTTCATTTGTTTCTTAATAGACCTCTCCAAGAATTCCTTGCTTCTTATTGACTCTTCTTCAGACTATTTTTCTCTTAAAAACAACAAAACATACTTCTTACCAGAACTGATCAATTTCTTTGCTTGGTTGGCACTTAGCAGTGAAATTTTTGACTTGCCTTTATGTGCGTTGATGATTAACAATTTTCCATCCTTGATGATAAGAGACTGGTTACATCTCCTCATGAATATTGCATCATGTATTTACATATATGTAATCCCAAACACAACTCCATATACATCAACACGAACCAAAACCATATCTAATTTATTAATAAAATGAACACTGATAGGAAATCTATTTTTACAGTGTTTTGTTACCTTCAACTCTACATCATTATTTACCCATCCCAATGGATATGGGTTTGGATGATCACGAAATTCCAACCACAACTTCTTGACCAGCTCTAATGTAATGAGATTCCCATGGGATCCCTACTCGAATAGGGCATCAAACTTTGTCTTCTTGGCCTCTATATTTATATGGAAGAGTTTGGTCATTTCTTTCTCTTCCTATTGTTAAAGGCTACTCAGACTCACCTCCCTCTACGCTGATCTAAATACGATATTGTCATCCAAGTCCAAGATACTTTCAACTTCGTTGCTTGAATCAGTGGCCATGAGATTCTTCTTCTTATTATATTTCTTCTTGTTCTTCAGTTTTAGCTCTCGATGCAACTTCCAACATTTCTCCTATGTATGGCCATCGATGTTGCAGTGGTTGTACTAGTTGCTAGGATATTTTCACTAGTGCATTGTGGTTGTCATCCTTTTATATCCTCCCCCCTTTTTGCTTCTTCTTCCCCCCTTAAAAGCTTCTTGTCACTCCTTTTTTGATCCACTTGATTGTGCTCTTTTGAGGCCTATGTTCTCTAGGTATTGTGCTTGTACATAAGCCTCGTCCACCAATTTGGGCTTGAACAACATCACTTGGTGATGTAGATGGCAGTGTAGATCCCCTAAATAGTTAAGCACATTTGGGCGCTTTAGAGATATACCCAACATGATAGCTATATTTTTGAATTCTCTGGTGTACTCCTACATGCTTTGGGTTGAGATTTTCGTGAAGTAATGCCACTGGATCCAGTGGTCCTCCAAGTACCAATGGGATAAAATAGTGACTTAATGAGGGTTTTTAAATTATCCCACCTAGTCACTAGAGGTTCTCCATCCAACCTCAGGGTTTCTGTTTAGCTCTCTCACCAAGTCAATGCATGGCCCCCTAATTTCAGCCGCGTGAATGAGATCTTTTTCCCTTTCTCATTCTAATGGATTTTGAAATAAATTTCAAGTTTCTAAAACCAATGCATCAACTTCAAAGTGTCAATCTTATAATGATAAGACTTGATATCGACTTTATATTCCACTTTGAAAAGGGATTCATTCATGATACTTGAAATGGGTTTATCTTTTGTGGGTTCTTTCTTTGGATAGTTCTCCATATCTTCCTGATCACCCGATCCCCCTTCAGATTTTTCCTCTACATTTGAACCCCCTTCTTCTCCAAATATCCCTAGCTTATTTCTTAGGGCTACCATGAGAAGGTTTACATTCCAGTTTATATCTATGACTTGTTGTTTGAGCTACAAAAAACTCACCTCTCCAAGATCACGAGGTTTGTTTATAGATTCATCTGCCATGATTAAGGTTTGCGATTTTTGAACCCGTTGATCTAGATCCCTTAAAAATATCCAAAGAGACCTTCTATGATACCAAATGATCTGTAAAATTTTATGGATATTCCACTAGACAATTTTTAACAACATATATGATAATATTATATTAAGAAATCTAACAATCCTACACTATTACAATTTTACATAATTTCTAGATCTGTAGATTTCATTGTAATTAGCGCATGCATGTAGAAAGAAATTAGGAAAAAAAGTAGAGAAAGATAGAAGAACTTAACACACACATAAGACACAAGATATGCTCTCTAGAAAACCCTTTCTAGAGAAAACCCAACTGGAAGGTGACGCTTCTTTGCTCTCTTTCTATGTCTGGAAATATGGCTACAGGTACAAAGAGGTAATGTATGTGGCCTGTGGGCTACTACAATGCATGGATCCTCTCTGTGTGCTCTATCTCCTATCTCTGCTAGCTATCTTTTCTCATCTATGGAGCTAAATTCTCTCGAAATAATGGAATGCCTCTTCCTCCTAATGACTTGGTTATAACACAACTCGATAACCTACTCGTGGTTAATTTTCACTGCTTCAACTCTTAACTAGAGTTACAAAATAAAATCTTCTAGAGTATTTGATATCACAAGCATGTGGATAGCCCCTTTTCCATGAATAATTGGACCTAAAACATCATCTTCCCAAACTATAGGTGTGAAAACAGGAAGGCCAACTTCTGAGTGGCATATATTTTGCATACGAACTCTGATTGATGTGCTTATTGTGCTGTTAAAAACGTATTTATGTGTAGAATAACCAACTTTCACTAAACTGGGTCCCACTAGTAAAGACTGTCTTGTGAGTCGATTCCTGCACTTTTTCCACTCCAAATGAATAAGGAGGATGGAGAAGAATATAGTAATCCAATTTGAATCACACCTCCCCGTTTTGGGAGTCTTTTTGTCCCCAAGATATTTTACTGATTGAGGCAAGGAAAATCTTCCTCCACCTTCTCTTTGGTGTACCATTTAGCTTTGCCTGGAAGTGGTCCCTTAAAGACAACCCACCAAAGGTCATGTTGCCCCTATCTTATAGTTCTAGACCTGTTCTAAAAAACTATATCTTTTTTCAACTATGCTTGAATGTCTGGTGCCACATCCTCCTCAGAAGGTGGGACATGTTCCTCTTCCTAATCTAGGATGGAAGGCTCATAGAGTTTCACATTTTCTACATTCACAACTCAGTAAATGTGCATGTATGATGGTAAAATTAGTTGATAGACATTATTACCCGTCTTTTACAATATCTCAAAGGGACCATACTTTGGAGCATTGATTTTCTCCCACCTTATAATTCTCCTGTAACTTTTGTAGTGTTTAAATCCTCTTGATCTTCTCTATAAATTTTTCAGCCCTTAATGCATCTCCTATAAGATCTTCCCTCAGTCCTCCTTACTGCCCATATGAAAAATCCCGTAGTGAAGGTGGAAAATATCCAAAACAAGTCTCAAATGGGGACATTCCTGTAGAAGTGTAGACTATTCTGTTACAAGAATGTTTTATATATTCCATATTTTCATCCCAGATCTTTAGATGCTTCTCATTGTATCCCCTAAGAAGTTGCACCAAAGTCATGTTGACTACTTATGTCTACCCATCTGTTTGTGGATGGAATGTTGTAGATCTCTTCAACTTTGTGTCCATATTCTCCCACAATGTAGTCCATAATTCATGGAGAAATATTTTGTCCCTGTCTGAAGTGATTCTCCTTGGTATCTTAAAGTGCATCCAGACCTGTCCAAAGAAGAATCTTGTTACTTCTTTTTTATTGATGGTCTTTTACAGGGCATCAGAAAACACATTTTCTAAACTTGTCAACTACCATAGACAGGTAGTCATGTACCTTCCTGATTTTGGTAAACCTACCATAAAGTCCATGGAAATCCTTTCCCAAGTACGAGTAGGTATAGGTAACGGATGATAAATACCCTGTTTCCTATTGTTAGGCTTGTTAGTACAACAAATAATGCATCCTCTTATGAAGCTAGCTACCTACTCTTGTGTCTTAAGCCAATACACATACCTCTGAAAGTTAGCCACGATATTCCCTACACCAAAGTTCCCTACAACCTTGGAGGTGTAAGCCTCTCTGATCAGGTGCAATCTCTAACCTTTAGGAACACATAGCTTATCCAACCTACAGAGTAACCCATCCTACAGATGGTAGTCAATGTTGTTGTCACCATCGTGTGCATGGCTTTGATTCTCCAACTATTGATAAACCTCCTTGAAGCCCTCATCCTTTGAATATGCCTCTCTGTATGCATTATGGGTGAATGGCTCCATGTACATAAGAGTCTCCAAAGTTGTAATCTTTGATATGGGTGACCTTCATAGCATGTTATCCAAATTTGTTTTACTAGCCTTCTTATAATTTATCACCAACTGAAACTATTAAAAGAACCCCATCCACTTGTAGTGCCTGGTCTTCCTTAGCTTACTCCAAGATTGCAAGTACTGTAATGACTAGTGATCTGTGTGGATTACTCTCTCCTTTCCCATCATATAGTTCTTCCACTTCTTCACAACTTTCACCAAGGAATAGAGCTCCTTATTGTATGTAGGGTAGTTAATAAGTGCCCCATGAAATATTTAATAATGGCAGTAGATGCACCTTCCTCCTTGCATCAGGAAATTTCCCATAGCATACCCACTCACATATTTCTCCACTTCAAAGGGTCGCTGCAAGTTTGGTAATTCCAGAACTGGTGATTGACTTATATTATTCTTTATCTCCTCGAAATCCTTCTGCTGAACATTTCCCCATTAAAAAATCTTTCCACTTGTTGTTATGACATGGAGTGGTGTCGCTACCACTGAAAATGAGGCTACAAATTTCCTCAGGTATTTTGTATCTCTAATGAAACTCCTGATCTTAGAAAAATTAGTATCCATCGACCATTACATGATGACCTCCATATTGGAAGGATATATACTCATCTCTTCTCCACTGATCACATACCCAAGATACAACAAAGACTACTGTGAAAACTCACGCTTCTTGAGATTTTCTGGTAGTTGGTGCTTCCACAAAGTTTCTTGTACTTGCATCAAATGTTAAATATGATCCTCCCAGGTAGCACTATATACTAGTATATCATCCAGATAGACAATAACAAATGAGTCTATAAAATGGCGTAGTATATGATTCATTAATTTCATAACATTGTTTGTGCATTACATAGGCCAAATGGCATAATTGACCACTCATACAAACCTTGAATGTTTTGAAGGTAGTATTCCATGTATCTTCTTCTTTGACTCAAACCTGGTGATATCTAGACTTCAAGTCTAGCTTGGTGAAATAATTTTCCTACTACAAATGATCTAGAAGATCATCTATCTTGGGTAGGGGGTATTTTTTCTTGAGTGTGATTTTATTCAATGCCATGTAATCTATAGACATACACCAATCCCATCCTTATTTGACACAATGATGATGGGTGACTCACATGGTGATGTACTCGATCAAAGTACACCCCTTTCCAATAGCATTTGCCACTATTTCTTCACCTCACTTGATTATATAACAGACTGTATGTACAAACTAATATTTGGCATTGGGAGTCTAGAAATAGCTTGGTCTCGTGCTCCACTTCTCTCTTAGGTGGTAACCATTTAGGCTCTCCGAACACATCCTTGTATTCCTGTAACAACTCCTCCAATTGTTTTTTCTGTTTATTAGTACACCTTGTGGAGTAGGAAGATTCTCTCTATGGACAGAGACAATCCCTCTAGCCTAGGGGAGAGGGTCTAGCCACAAAAAAGACAATCTCACATAAGCTCCCTTATATTTAGAATGGATAAGATCCTACCTCTTGTATCACTTATCCTTGTTTGATGAAGTCCTTGTGTATTTTCTCCAGCGATAAGCTCTTTAATGTCAATCAAGCACTTGAAACAAATAGAGAAGAAACCAAAGAACACATGATATCATACAATAGATTCAACCTACTTAAGAGGCTAAGGAGTATTAAGCTACCAAATACCATATATGATTGATATAGGAAACAAAATATTAGTTGTATTATTATGACAAAAAGTAAAGTACAACCTTCACCTTAGCATTACAGGTTTCCTTCGACATGTCCGGGTTCCAGCACCACTGTTAGCATCTCATGATTCACCTCAAACAATATAAGTTCAAGGCTTCTTCCTCTTTACTCGAAACCAAACAAACTACAAACTTATTATCCCTTTACAAGTGCAAACTAGAAGGTTAAGCCTATCAAGATTTTGCAGATTATTCAAGCCCTTCCATTAGCCCACTGAGGTTGGAATAGGAGAAGTTTATATAGCTTGACAGAGGGGACATGGATTCTCTTATGATGGAATAGGTATCATCCCTTTTGGTTTGTTCCATTTTAATAGGGGAAAGGATACCAAACAGTCTCTCTCAGCTCTATCTCAACTAACCATTTACCAGACTTCCATTCATGAAGCTTCTAGACCTGGAAGATTCGACTCCATTTTTGAAAAACTTTTCAAATGAGGGTCGATGTGGGTAATGGATGGATATAAGAATTGATTGGCGCTAGGCTCCATGGTAAACTCTGCAAATAAGCACTCAGAAGAAAGTGAGGGATAACATTGACCTTTAAAACTAAATTTGAAGGAATATTCTATGGAAATGATGTAAGAGGGAAATCTTCTACAGATGAACATTGATGTAAAGACGTGTTCTTCATGATAGGAAATCACATCAGGTTCATTGTAGAGGTCCTCCAAGATCGAGGAATGGAAAGTATAGGGACAATGACAAAATGATGTGTATCAGATGCCCCCCTAAAGCATGAATTCCGAATAAGAGTGGGGTGAAATGCTTTACAAGTAGATGCATGGAACTTGAAACTATCATCAAGAAACCTGTGAACAAGCGTAGATACATATACATTACTGAAATATATGATAAAAGATAAGTGAATCTTGGTATGGATGTAGCCATATAGAAAAAGATCATGTAAATGGATCCAAAGTATGGGCGCAATGATCCAGTGAGAAGGATTCATAGTCTAGTGGCTCATGAAATTGTTTACCCTCATACACGAGGATAATTATGTCTAGCATACCTTCATTAAGATACACTTCTATGCAAATTCAGACAAAAATGACAATCCATTGAGCCAATCTATCACTATCCATCTTAATGAAGTGACCTATTAAGTCTTTGACATCTTCTAGGATCTATGACCGAATCACGCGAAGAGGTAAGTTTGTTAGCCTTACCCAAACTGGAGTGGTGAGAGATTTGATAGTATTCGGGTTAATGTCCAGAAACCATAACTGAAATGAAAGGCCATCTCGCCCCCAGAACCAGGGTCCCTAGTAAAAACTATTTTGATGATCTTCCATTTCCTTGAAGACAACCATGAAAAAATCTTTTGAACATAAAACAAGTCCACATTTTAAAACCAATTTGGGTGAACCTAATCCCAGAGGGCTAATGACAAGGGCCAAAACCCATTAAGGTGACATATAATCACCCTAAATTTGTAATCTACTACACTGATCCTTGAGAGAATAACATTCATTGACAACTTTGGAGAGTCCTTAGATTTCTCCACCACAAAAGCTTTACTTGAGAGTGATTTTGAAGTTTGAGAGCTAGAACCAAGGTTAAGGTCATCCTTAAAGGATATGGGCTTTGAGTGTGAGGCTTCCCCCCACCCTTGGTACCTCCATTTAGACATGCAACAAGAGAGACAAAAGCATCTCCCTTGATGCCATAATATCTGAGACAATTCACCACTTTGTTCTTCTTCCCTTCAAAAGGAACCTTATCACCACCACAAGAATTCTTGTGTGCCTCCGGATGCTAGAAGTGAGTGAAAATACCAAACCATCTTCTTCAACGATTATAGAAATGGATTCCTCAGACAAAGATTTGACAAAAATTGGGACAATCTTGGAAACCAAGTTTTCAGGACCTCTACTTGTCATAAACAAGTTTATGAACCCTTGTGAGAAACACATGGAAATATATATCAATGAGATTATGATTTTTTGGGAAATGTAGATAGACACATATTAAGGACAACCAACAATAAGTAGAATGAAAATTGATTGAATTATATAATGGACAACAAAATGAGACACTGTTTTGCCATGGTGGAATGCTCAAGAGCATATATGGATGTGATTTTGTTATATTTAATAAAATTAAATAATTACAAATTTAAAATATGTTTTTCATTCACTAAAAAAATTGTGTTTATTAATCTAATTATAAACAATTCATTATATAATAAAATTATAAGATTTACATGTTTCAATTTTGGATGAATTATAAAATTCTAAGATTTACATGTTTCAATCTTGAATGTATTATTTAGATTCAACGAGTCTCAAACATCGTGACACTTGGGGGAATTGAACTGAAGTGAGAGTATAACAATCATCCTTCTCAACCACCTAATCAACGAAAATAAATCCAATTAACTTAATTGAAAATTAGATAAATGACATACCTAAAAATTTGTAATAAATGATTATTACAGAAAAAAAATGCCTTTATAATACACCCATTCAACAACTATTTATACCTTGTTTACTATTTATAGTTTATTTTTTATTAAATATACAAATTCACATCATCCATTTTTTAAGTGTAATTAATGTAAAAAAAATCAGGTTAAACGTATTACTTTGATTTAAAAATTACATATAATAAAAATAAATTATAAAAATATAATTACTTTAAAAACTATTATGAAAAAATTATTTATTCGAGAATTGAAAATGACAATGTTCTTAATATCGCTGAAAATGACGATGTTCTTAATATCACTTTCATTTTGAATTTGGAACGAAATATAAATTTATGAATATCAATTATAACAAATATGAGTAAAAAAATAATAATTTGAAATTTATTTAGAGTTGAAATGATTATACAAAAATAATGGTAAATTATTATATTATTATTATTATTATATTATTATTATCTAATTTTTAAGGTTACTTTAAGTTAAACATTAAATTGGTGTATGAAGCCCCCTTATTTGTACAATAAGGGAACCCATCTCCATGTGCATTGATTTGACCGCTAACCCTACGAAGGCATCCAATACTCGTTTTGGAAAGTGTGACCTCTTGTATTATATTATATAATAAATACCAATTAATATCCAATACAATTTAATTTAACAATAAATGCTAATTAATATAAAATTATTATTCTTAAAATAAAATATTTCTTGTATTTAATATAATTTGATATGTTTAAATTTTAAAAAATAAGATAACTCTAAAATTTAATTTCTTTAAATAGTTATAATATACATTAAGAGGTAAGTGCATTAAATACATTTCATCTAAATTTTAAAATGAAATCAATATATATATATATAATAATGAAGTTTAAATAATAAAAGAAATCACTTTTTCATGTGAATATGATAATACAATTTGAAGCAAAATTGTGATTTTTTATTAATTAAGTTATGATTTGGAATGTATAAACAAATTCAAGGCTAAAAACAGAATATGATGATACAATTTGAAGTAAGTTTGTGATTTTTTGTTGATTAAATTATGATTTTGAATGTATAAATGAATTCAAAGCCCTTAAAAACTTTGGATAACTCATAGAGTAAACAACTTAAAATCTAACTTTTTAAAATTCTCTCTCCGATTTCAATGAAAATTGATTCGAAATAATGCCCCAAAAATCCATTTCATGTTTTAGTTAAGAGAGAGAGAGAAAGAGAGAGAGAGATGAGAAGAGAGAGTGTATGTGTTGCAAAACAATCCTTGTCACATAAAAAAGAAATATTATAGCTTAATTTGATGTCTACCTTTACCCCATATATATATATAATTTATGAAATTAAAATTCTTCCTAAATTCCCTTTGGATGGGGTGAGAAAGGATGCATCTATCCTACAGAGAGTGAAGATGGCATCACCTCACTTAATGAGTGAGGTTTACATGCCCCCATTCTATCTCATCATTTGGAGATGTGCTGATTTTAGGGTTAATATATTACAACTGTGATGGTGATTATGGTTCTTAATGGGCATATTCATGTTTCACTTATCACATGTTGCTTCATGTGGATGGTGTTGAATTGGGTCCTTTTCACATTATTCTTTGATAATTTAGTGTAATGGAATTCAATTCCATCATCCTTGGTCTCCTCATGGAATTATATATCAGGCTCGAGGAATGGTATTTTTTGTTTTTTGCTCCCATTTTTTTGCATCAACTTATGCTTTTCTCTACTTTCTGTGGTTACTACCAGTGGCCACATGATTTTGGCATTTGCATGTTAATATAACACTTAAGTCTGTCATTGAAATTCCCTTCACCAAGATTTGTTCTTGTTTATTTTCATTGATTCACTAAGATGTTTATGTAGAGCGCATACTATCAAAGAGGATGTGGGGGTCATAGGTCGCAAGGAGGCTCTAAGGCACACATAAGGGTGGATACCTCAGCTAAAATTTTCATGGAGAAACTACCACCAAAGGTAAATGAGGAGATTCACATATTGGAAGAAGACACTGCTATAAAGAGATAGAGATTGCTAGAATTTGAAGCGATTACAAATCTGAAGAAATGTGTGCTTGATACAGGCCACACCCATGGCAGGAAAAACTAATATATGATTTCCATTGATTTGTGTTGAAGAATGAAGTAATTGTTGGGTCAAGTTCTTCTGGACTATAACGAAGCCAAGGAAAAAATTATAGTGATTCAGGATGACGTTGTGATTCAACAAAATGATATGTGAGAGTGAATTGGGAGGATTGAGGTTAGTACTTATCTTGGTGCTTGTCCAACATATTGCAACCATGGGGATCTCAAGCCAATTAAGGTGGATGCTCCCACATCTTCTTAGCCTTTCTCATGATGCTTAGCTCTAAGTTATTCTAGGTTTTGATTCTACAAGCCCTTTTATGGTCGGATTGCAATTTCCAACTTTTGGCTATTCGGAGGTAGCTCATAGTGAACAATTTCTATCACTTTGTCAATCTAGGGGACTAAGTTTTCTTAAATAGTTCTTGGTAGCTCTAGATTTTTTTTAAATAATGCTTTGCTATTTTGTCAATGATATGGTTTTCCAAGAAACAAATAGAGTTTATGGACACATGTAAGTTAATCTAAATTTAATTAATAAATATTATTCTTAAATTCAAAATTATATATATATATTGTATATATATATTTAATTCAAACTTTGACCATTGGGTATTTCCTAGGGAAGAAAGTCAACCTTCTTCTAAGTTTAAAGGCAAAAAAGATTGTTAATATTAGGTTAACCTTCAATATAGACTCATTTAAGAAAACAACAAAATTACTCTATTCTAAAG
>APFE030219906.1:94500-116230 GCA_000404065.3 Pinus taeda
GTTGTTTTGTGTATCTATTGATAATTGAGCACTTGGTGATTCTATACCATTGCGAATCATGGGCCAACAACACGTTCGAGTTGCACTTCAAAAAATTTGAAAAGATTCAGAAGCTTTTAATTATAAATAAATTCAAAATTAAAAGTGCAGTTCCTTATGATATCTTGTTAAGTGAAACAAGGGTTGTTCGTATTGATGCAACTGCTATGGTACCGGTCATAAGGTATTTAAAAAGAATTGAGGAAATGGAAGAAGCAATTGCAATGGTGCCAGTCATAAGCTATTTAAAAAAATTGAGCAAATGGAAGAGGAAAGATGGCCTAAGGTTGGTTTTAATGACATATTGTGCAAAAGAAAGAAGACTTGGATGTGGAAAAATAACAAATAGTTTAATAAATGGGGTATTTGTTTGAGCATGTATCCCACACATAGTAAAGAGATGAACACTTTTGTTATGGATGAGTTCCACAAACGTACTTGGGAGAAGGAGTCACTAACAAGTTATCAATAATATTATTAATGGTCTTCATTGCAAACAAAATCATTGACATAGTCTAGTGTGAAACAAAGAAAAAATATGCATTATGTTTACTATGAGCTGGACCAAACCTATACAATATTAGTGGATTGTTGAGAAATTTATATTCAAGTATTAATTATGTGATTTTTTCCTAATTATTTATTTTTATTATGTGGATTCTATGAACTACATACTAAGTGGTTGACACACCAACAAATATTCTCAAATGATAAGAAAATATTAGATAGCAATGCTATAACCATGTTATATTTTTCAATATATTATATGCTCTAAGAGAGAGAATATTATATGAATACAAAGAAATATAGATGATCTG
The DNA here is from genome assembly GCA_000404065.3 of Pinus taeda. Taxonomy (NCBI): domain Eukaryota; kingdom Viridiplantae; phylum Streptophyta; class Pinopsida; order Pinales; family Pinaceae; genus Pinus; species Pinus taeda. Next base: position 95,358 of record APFE030219906.1, read on the forward strand.
ATTTCCTTAGGTTTAGTGGATGTCTATTGTTTTCTAGGTAAAATTATTATTGCACCACATATTTGTAGTGAATCTAGCTAAAAAAATTTGTAATTCCATTACAATATACACAAATAACCCATGACTAATTGTTTTATTCTTCAAAAGTGAAGAGTGAAGATAATGAAAGAAGGCATTATAATGATTGTGAGATCCAAGCGCATTAAATATAGATATCAAAATTTATGCTAATTATCATATCAACAAGGATAAAAAAATGCACTTAACACATGAATTCTTTGGTGATTCAAGAAAATAAGTTATCGAAAGTTATCTTGGAAGCTTACATTAAGTGAAACTTAAATAATGGATATGCAAATATAGTGATAGGATTCTCTAAGCATGAGATTGTGATAAAATTTATGTTGTGGAAAGGTACACCATATTAAAAAAATATGTGAAAGTCAACCATAATAAAGGTGATTTTCGAAATTATATGAAAAAATAGAAAGAAGAAAGCAATGGCATTAACCCTAAATCATTTTTATAATTCACATCCATTATTATATAATATAAAATACACAATGGTATTTAAACATTCCAGAGTTAGGGAAGTTCGAAATTTATGAATAATTTCAAAAAATAATCATCTTTTCAATAACTGTTTTAGAACAAATTTAAATATGATTTAAAAGAAAAATCATTAATAATGCATACGTAAATTTTGATGTACATTTTCTAAACTTAAAAAAGATAAAAATGACTAAATAATCATTTTAGCATATCAATGCATTTGAAGAATGTATTGCTTTGCAATATTTGGATATAGGGTATTGTTCATAATGTGATATACTCCACCCTCATACCTTGATGTTTTATCAATAAAATCACAAAAGACATTTTGTTAAATTATATTATTTGATTTGCATTTCTCTATAAAATTCATGTTTTTCTTATTTAAAAATCACAAAATTTTAAATTAAGATTATAAATAAAGTAGTAATAGAAGGTTGAAAAGGAAAATACACAACATTCCTAATTTACATATCATTATTGAGATGTATATGAAAATATGAACCTCGATTATTTAAATAGGTTAAAAATATATGAACAAAAAAAAAATTATTTTGATATAATTATGACTATAAAGTTTTACTGGGGAGAAATACTATATCATATGGGCTTATTTTGGGGGATATATATTGAGGAAAAAATAACATAATATATTGGGGGATATATAGCGGGTAAAGGGTTTTTATATTGATAGACATATAAAATGGAGCTCAAAGTTAATGAAAAAAATATAAAAGGGTATAAAAATGTTATGAAACTAGCTCACAAAAAGATAGATCAATGCCTCAGAAATAAGCCTCTTCGAGGGGCAAGCTCCTTTACATTACACAAATGAACAATTCTTAGATGAAACAAATGACAAAACCTCCTTCTATATATAGGAGTCTAAGGGGTCATAATATAATCAGAGCCCACATAAAATTAATAATGTAAGGGCACAATAATAACAATAGTGGGCTTCTATGGGGCACAACAATAACAATATGGGGACTACATGGGCACAACAATATAATAAGGGAGTTGTACTAATAACAAAAGAGGTTACACTAGTAGTATAGGGACCTAACATGCCCCTCTCCTTCAAAAAGTGTTGTCCTCAATGCTTGAGTAGTTCTTGATGCTTCTGTATAAAATTCTTCTTCTCCCATGTGGAATATTCAACGAGTAAGTTCTTCCACTTGATGAAATACTCTAAAATTGATCAATTTCGTAGCTGTCGGGTTCTTGTTTTTGTGATTTCTCCAGGCTCCAGTATGATTTTTCCTTCCTCGTCAAGTTCTGGCAATATTGTTTGAACTGGGATCTTCTGCAACTTTTGAGTGAGTGGGCACACTTCTTCCTCCTTCTTCCATTCATCCCTTGCTTTGTTTATCCAATATGGTTGTATAATAGAAATAACACAAAACAATGCTTGCACATCCTCATCCTTTCTTGAGAGTGCATCTGCCACAACATTTTGCTTCCCTTTTCTCCTAGATGATTTAAAAGTCATAACCCAACATCTTTGTGACCAATTTTTTTTGCTCTTCACAGGATAATATTTGTTCCAAAATGTATTTAACACTATCATGATCCATTTTTAACTTGAAATGTCTTCCCATTAGGTAAGGTCATCATTTCTTAAGTGCATGCAATATTGCCAACATTTCATTCTCATAAATAGATTTTTGTAAATACTCTCCCTTGATTGGATGAATTTTGAAAGCAATGGGTCTTTCATCTTTCATTAAAACAACACCAATTCCATTTGCTGAAGCATCACATTCCACAATAAAAGTTTTTGTGAAGTTTGGCGTAGCTAATACCGGTGCTTGGCACATTTCCTCTTTAAGATGTTTGAAGGCCTTTGTTGCTTCTGGAGTCCATGAAAATGTATATTTCATGAATAATGTTGTTAGAGGTGTTGCTATTCTCCCATAATTCTTAATAAACTTGTGATAATACCCTTTCACCCCAAGAAATCCTCGCAAATGCTTTATGTATGTGGGGATTTTCCATTTCTTAATGGATTTAACTTTGCTAGGGCTCTACCTTAACACATTCATGAGATACAATATGACCCAGATATTCCATCTTTTGTACTCCAAAGAAACATTTGGAGCTTTTTGCATATAATTGTTTCGCCTCCAATAGTTTGAGCACACTATCAACATGTTGGCCATGATCCTTCCAGGACTTTCTGTAGATTAGTATATCATCAAAAGGTACTAGCACAAATTTTCTAAGGAAGGGTTTGAAAATGGAATTCATCAAACCTTGAGATGTAGAAGGTGCATTGGTAAGGCCAAAAGGCATGACCAAAAATTCATAATGACCCTCATGAGTTCTAAATGTTGTTTTCCAAATGTCTTCAGTCTTCATTTTGATTTGAAGATATCCTGAACAAAGATCCAACTTGGTGAAGTAAATTGATCCATGCAATTCATCCAATAATTCGTCAATGACAGGAACGAGAATTTTATCTTTAATAGTGAGCTTGTTGAGCTCCCTATAATCTAGACACATGCACCATGACCCATCCTTCTTGTGCATCAATACTACTGGAGTAGAGAAAGAACTTTGATTAGGTTGAATTATACCTGCCTATAACATTTCTGCAACCCTAAGTTCAATTTCGCTCTTTTGGGCATAGGGATATCTATAAGGCCTGATGTTTGAAGGAACACTTCTTGGAATGAAATGAATAGAATGATCATGATCACGAATAGGTGTGCTATTCAATACATATTCCCCCATGGATAACTTGATATTGTGGCACTTTCCAGAGCAATTTATGGTTCCTCCACTTGCAGCCATCGCTTGACACTCTGGTGCTAGATATAGGAAGTAATTCAATTCCTTGGCTATCTTACAATGAATAAAATTATGTGTAATACCTGAATTAATCAACACTATTACCTTTTTCTTCTTGATAGTTTGAGGAGTGGTAATTCCGGCCAATGCATTACAAGATATGGTCATATTCATTTCTTCTTTCTTGATGTGATCTTTCACTTCTTGATATTTACTTCTATCGTGAGAGTTTGAATAGTGGTAATTATTTCCAATGCTTTACAAGATATGTTTGAATTCATTTCTTCTTTCTTCAGGGTTGGTTCCTGGTGTATATCCTCTTCTTTTGATGTTTCTTGATCCTTTTCTTCCTCCTCTTCACAATCTATGTAAAATAATTTCTTCTCTGCACACTTATGACCTTTAGTGTATTTGCTGTCACAAATGTAATAAAGCACTTTTTCTCCTTTTTCTTCCAATTTTTGTCATGTAAACCTCGTAGGTTGTGGAAGGCTACAAGAAAAAAAACTTCCATATTTATAGTTGTGAGTTGTAGGATTCCTTGTTTCCATAATCCCTCTTTCAATTTTTCTTGCTAACATGAATGCCTTGTCCAATGAATAAGGTTCCCCAAGACGAACCTCATGTTGAATGTTATCCTTTAAAGTCCCTATGAGGACATCAATCCTTTTCTTTTTTGGAATATCATTTACCCTTATATTTTATTTTTTGAAATCCTCAATGTGCTTTGTCATTGAACCCTTTTGTTTGAGATTTATCAATTGGCTAAAGAAGGTGTTAATCTTTGTATCCTCATAATGTGCTATCATTTCTTCTATGAAAATTGACCAAGTGACAAGTGATTTACAACAACACCACCCTTTATACCATAAAAAATGATCCAGTTCTAAATATGAAGATGCAATATGTACCTTTGTAATAGTTGCACCTCATGTAGATCAAAATATTTCTCCATCTGTAATATCCAATTTACTGGATCCTTGCCATCAAACTTCATCATATTGCGTTTTCTTGATTTTAGTAGATCAATCTTGAAATGACTGTAACTCTAGAATTTCAGATTTTCCAGTTCTAAAATTGAGTTCGGTAGTAGCCCTTTGACTCCTATTTCCAATTCCACTGGTCTGATCGAAATTGGATTCTCCAAGGAAGAGTTATGCACAATCTCCCAAGATGACCTGATTATATACCTTTTCAGAATATTAAACTTCTATGAAGTTCCCCGTGTCACTATTTTGACCTTCGGATCTGAAAAATATAAAATGAAAACTAGATTTTGTCATTTTTCTGTAACTTCCTATGAAATTTCAATCTGATGCTCAGAGAGAAAGTTATGACGATTTTCACAAGGCCACTTGTTTAAGATGTAATTCAAGAGTCTCTGAAAGCCCTAACTTCCTTAGATCATATATCTAGAAATATAGTGAGACAAGATTTGAAATTTGGACCCAAGGTTCAGACTTCTTTCTTCTCAAATGGTTTTTTTTTTATCTTCTGAAACTTCATAGCGAACACGTTATATCGAAACTTCCACGATGACCTGTTTTAGATGAAATTATGGAGCTTGCAAAAGCCCTAACTTCCTTAGATCCTATCTCCGAAAATATACTGAGACGAGATTTGAAATTTAGACCGAAGGTTTAGTGAGATTTCAACTCAAATGGGTTTTTTTAGCTGCTGAAATGTCACAGAAAATAAGTTATAGTGAAAATGCCATGATGACATGTTTGGAGTAGCGAAAACCTAGAATCCAAAGCTCTGATACCAAATGTTATGAGACGAGCTCACAAAAAGATAGAAAATATAGATCAATGCCTTAGGAATAAGCCTCTTCGAGGGGGAAACCTCGTTTACACTACACAAATGAACAATTCCTAGATGATACAAATGACAAGACCTCCTTCTATATATAGGAGTCTTAGGGGTCATAATATAATCAGAGCCGACATAACAATAATAATGTAAGGGCACAATAATAACAATAGTGGGATTCTATCGGGTAGAGTAATAACAATACGAGGACTGCATGGGCACAACAATATAATAAGTGGGTTGTTCTAATAACAATAGGGGTTACGCTAGTAGTATAGGGACCTACCAAAAAATGTTAATGAAAAAATAGATACCTACAATATCTTGTGAAAGTAGAGGTTTTTTAAATTGGGAAGGTGTATTGGGTTCATATTAATAGGGAGCTAATTAATGTGATTTTTAGAGCTATTTTCCACTATTTAGTCAAATTAAAGGTGTTCTTTAGTATGCCATAAACACATACAATATGTCATAAGCTCATTGAGTGAAACCACATAATTATAACATACATTTTACAACTATATTTATACATTTAAATTCATGATTTATTGAAAGATTTATTAAATACCTTGAATACTTCACTTATAATGCATCCATAAAGTATGGCATGTAGTACGTGAAGCCCTTTAAGATTGGAAAATGCATTTTTTTAATCCAAAATTCACTATGTAACATGTGAGGGAGAGTGGTAATTTTGAGGCATGCAAGCCACTATAATCGGTGATGTTTCATGATGTATAATGGATAGGCTATTTTTCCTTGAAAATTTTTAATATGACTTTTACGCAAGCAGAAGTCTATTTATGTTTAGAATTTTTTAGAGGTCTTTAAAAATATTTTAAATTGTAAATTTGTAAATATATATTTTTGAAGTTAGTTACTTGGTTGATGTAAAATGAAAATTATATAGATTACATTTTTTTGCTATTAGTTTGTTTGAAGGAAAATTAGACCAATAATATCGGTTTATAGTTTTGAGGATGTTAAGACATTGTCTAACTAGAGTATATTTTAAATAGGGACTTATAAAAATAGGTTGGTTATCCTAGACCTTGACATATATTAATATGAGAACACAAAAAATACTACTAATGTTGCAAGAAAAAACAAGTGTCATAACAACTATTTCTAAGATTATCCAAGCATCCATGTTGGATGATTATTAGTTTTATCTAAGGAGAAGGCTATGTTGGCCGATATCTTGGATAAAATAGTTAGCTTGCGGCCAATTTGATAGAATTCTTCCATTTATTCCTCTTGTACCTCCCTATGCCACATGAAATATTCAAATTACATTTAAACTTGTGCTGACTTCATGCAATGATCAATGAAGTGATGAGAATACATGATTTGTGATGAGTATAGTGGGAGCCATGAACCCCTTTTGTGTGAGCTAGCATCATATTAAAGGAGGAGGAGGGAGGGGGTGAGCCACTCACTCATGGGCACTCTCCTTGGGGATTGTAATTAAATATATTAATTACATAGTTTACAGAGGATCAACATCTTTAGATTTTTCATCTATTTCAAATAGTATAAAGGTTACTAAAATTATGTTGAGTTGTGAATTTGAAATTAAATATATTAAGTATCTTAATATTCAATTTGCAGATTGTAATGTGACGTGGTGGAATCCTTTGTTGTATAGATAGTGGATCTAGTTGTATTGAGAGGTTAATGATTGTTGAGAAGAAAAGTTGTGTAGAAGTATCATTTGATGAAAGATGGATCTCCATTTTTTGTTTTTAGTGGTTGTGGATATGGAAACCCCTTCATAATTGTAATAGGAATATGAAAAATTACAAAGAATGATTGAAGTTTAAATTTGAATTTTTTAAAATTTATTTATCATTGTGTCTATATAGTATTGTGAAGCATTCATTTAAATATCAAAAGTGTTCTATAATTTTAAGAGCCAAAATATGACATGTAATATACGTATTATCTTTAGTTTCTACAAATTATCAACAATAACTTTCATTCATTTGAATATAGATTAATGTGAAAGAAATCGTAAAAGAAAAAATGTGGGATTAATCACATTTAGTAGTTAATGCATTTTAGATAAAATATACAATGTTGTTGCGGTAGAAGACATTCAACATATATGATGTGCCTAAATTTGAACCCACTTATAATAAACTATGTCATCCCATCCAATCCGAAATAGAAAATATTACAATAATTCTTGTTTGAAGAATGTTGGTAATCTCATCCAATCCAAAACATAAATAATATTATAATATTGTAGTTTGTTGATACATTTGTAAATGGTCTTTCCATTGGCTAATAATAATGAATTCTCATATAAATATAATTTTGAGGGGTATAAATTTTCAATCTTAACAATATGGAATGAAGTCAAGTAATTGGTACAATCAGAATATTCTTGATTTAGTGTTAAATAATCCTTTATTATGTTTTCAATTTTTTTTCATGATCTTTACAGATCATTTAAAAGATTCCTTCTTTTCTTTATGATTTTTATAAATTATTAATAAGATAAATAAAAATAATTTGAGAGGTTTGGAAAATTATTTATTAAAAAAAACCCTAAAAAAATATTCAAATGAAAAAAAAAAATAAAAAAATCTATGAATTAATTCTGTTAAAAAATACTACTACAAAATAACATTCAAAATCATAAAAGAAGAAACATGAAGAAATAGTAAATGAAAATAACCCAATAATCTTTTATATTTAAGAAAATAATTCTAATAAAATTTATACTACATAAATACAACCATAGAACTGCAGATTTACTAAAAAAAAATTCTATATAATTTCTTATCTATTATAAAATAATTATAGAATAATATAATTATATATTAAATTATGCAAAAACCAAAATTATAAAATATGAAAACTTAAAAAAAATAATGAAAAACAATAAACCAATAATATATCCAATCAAAACAAAAATAACCAATAATATATCCAATCACATAAACTAAATTAGTAAGATTGAAATCCTTAATAAACATCCCTGGGATCTTTTGAGAGTAATAATAATCCCAAAACAATTAATACATTGAAAAATCTTCAATTAAAATTTTCAATTTTCATTGACTGCAATAGAATAGCTTTTCTAAATTAGTCTTGAACTAATTTTAAGCTACGATCATATTTTCAATCACTTTCTAAGATTCAAGTATTCTAATTATGAAAAGAATAAAAATAGCTATGCAAAAATCCATGTAATCTGCATTTCTAGTGACTAAAATTAAACACAAAATGTCCTTCATCAACCACATCTGTAATTACCTACAGGAATGAATTATTGACTCATATTATTATTTTGGAAAATTCAAAGATAGGTGGTCCCATTGAGTCTACACATATTATTATTTTTGTGTTTTAGAAAAATGGACTCCAATTGAGTCTACTCTTTTGATATTTAGTGACATGTTAACTTTAAGAATTAATTCATGCTAAGGTTGAAATTTTGTAATTTACCTTTCACACTATTATTCTTCTATTTTTGAAAAAAAATACTATGATTAAACACAATATCTCGACCTTAAGAAAAACAATTTTATCTCACTTTCGTCAATTTTAAAAATATTTAGGCAAATAAATCATTTTATAAGGAATTTATTTATTTATTTTTTAAATATGATGAAATTGTTTCACTGTAAAATCAATTTACAAGATTTTACTGAACAATAACAAATTTTGTAAATTCTCATTGCAAATCACTTTCAAGAAAACTAAGGCATGGCTTGTTTTCGCCTAGTATTTCGAAATGGTGAAATACTTTTTTGTTCAGCGAAAATCCATGTGGAGACGGCTAGTTAATGCAGCTAATTTTGCTAAAAAAAAAAAATACATATCAGCTCATAATATCTACCTATATTTTCTTGCACATATTTTCTTCCATTATTGAGCTAAGAGAGAGGTTGAATTGATATAAATGCAACCTTAGAATAGTTTTGTGTTCGAGGCAAAGAATATTTTTAGTAGTTAGTTTAATAATTTGTCTATAAAAGCTAGGAAAATAAATCTTGATTCCAAATCTCTTATTTTTACTTCTTTTTCATTAATACATGCTAGCTAAGACATGGAGGGTCCCCATAGTCTCAACTTGTGCACTTGGTTTTATTTTTTATTCTTCACTATGTATGATAGTACATATTTTCCATGTTTTTATTCTATACTAACGCAAGAAAACTCTTACTTTAATGAGATTTTAGTTATATTTTTCATATTTCCAATTCTATGATTGTATTTTCCCACATTTGTTTAAAAACTATTGTGTTAAATTATTAGATTTCTTCATCATTTGTTATCATAGTTTTGGTTATTTTTCATGAAAAAATTAATCCACTTTAGAGTTCATCCATATTTATGAAGGAATGAAATGAAATATAGATTTAAATAAAACCACAGAGATACAATGAAACAAGACTTAGATTAATAAATAACAACTGTTGAAAATTGTTTACATGCAAAAAATAAACAAACTCGCTCATGCGATGATAGCTTATCTCTAAGAAGAGATGTGATGACTACATGCATTTTGAACTGATCTACAATGACGATATGAGATCTTATTATCATGAAGAAACAATGAGAAACTCTAAACATAAGAAAAAAAAAAAAAAAAAAAAAAAAAACTACACTAGAGATGAAGGTGCCAAAGTTTTGTGCTGATGGAGAGTTAGTTGGAACGCCACGAATTCCGGGGTCGTAACTTGTGCATACAAATCTATATTTGTTGTGGATGATAAACTTGTTAGAAATATCTATACGAGGACAATAATCTTCGACCAAAAATGGTCAAAATCGGGCCTCCATTTGTTTGTTTCTTAAAAAAACATCGTTTAGGGTTTCAAAACAACTTCGGAAATGTATGACCCTCAAAAATTCTAAAAAGAGAAAGTATGTTGGAAAATATGAAACTAATAGAAAACAATGTTGGGGGCTTATGTGGAATAAGAAGGTGGCCACCAATATCCACCTGGATCAGTCCTCTCTCCTTAGGAAATAATGGTGCCTATTGCATTGAATGCCTCCATGATATGGAGAAAATTATGCTAAACTCTGTCGCTCGTGAGATACTTTCCTTGGTGCAAAAGTTGGACAACACTGAAAACCTGATACAATTGGAGCCTATGTTGGAAAGTGTTATTAATTTGTGTGTCCATGATATGATCAATCGTGGCCTGTTAAATGAAATTTGGGTTGAGCTATATTGGTGTTAGGTACCTAACAATGTTTAATGTGTCCAACAATGGTTGAAGGTATGGACGAAGTTAGTCCACTTTGAATATTGGGTGTTGACTAAGGAATGGGGGAATACTTAGCTTGAAAGTGTTGTCACCCACAACCTTGGTTATGGTGTAAGGCCCATATCAGAGTGGCAAAATCTTTCAATGGTCTCTGGTAAGGCATTCATTCTACAAATACAACTAAAATTTATCGCCCACTTGAAACTTATGTGGCACCCGATGCTGACCAAAACATTGTTTGTACTTGGAATTGGATTTATAACCTGTTGGTGGATGTGATGGATGCATTCAATAAAAATAGTGGCTTTATCAGATTTATACTGAACATGTGCAAATTCCTCTTTTGTAGTCAGAAGAGGCATTGTAAAATCAATGGGAGAAAGTGGTTTAAGTCATAGACCCAATTGAAAGGGACTGTGGCAAGTTAAACTATAGAGAGATATGTTATAATTATGTTTCACATAAGGAGGAACCTCATCCCATGTCCACGAATTCTTAGAGTTGTAGATGCACAGTATTTACACTATCATCCTATTGACAACTTCTGCCTGACCATCAGTATGAGGATGGAATGTAATTGACTTGGTGAGCTTAGTGTTAAATAGTGACCAGAGGCTCAACCATAATATCGCACTCAGGAACATGTTATCTCAATAAGGTATAATGCTCTATGGAATCCCAAAATTTACCCACACTCATTCAAAGAAGAGTTTGGCAGTGTCTTCTATTGTGACACTCTCCTAGGAAGCAGTCAATATAGCCATCTTAGAAAATATATCAACGACCCCAAATACAAAATCGTTATCATGCTTGTTAGAAGGAATTACAGACATATAGTCCTTGGATATGGATTCCCAAGGCTAGCTAGGAGTAGGCAAAGGAGTGTACAAACTGTGCTTCTTAATGGTTGGCTTGGAGATGGCACAAGAAATACAAAATATGATACATTTTCCAATATCCCGTTAGAGTTTTTACCAATAGAAATAATTCTATAGTACTGCCACATTTTTCTCCAAACCAAAGTGTCTTTCGACGAGACTATGGCATGCCTCCCACATTAGCTTGGCAAATTCACTTCAAGGAACACAAAGGCTCCCTAGGTAGCATAAAAATGCATCTTGGAGGTGGAAGTATGGTACTTTCTTTCCATCCACTAACATCTAGTATCTGGTGGAAAAATATTGATATTTTTTGTAGAGCAACGACCATCTAGAAATTTCATTCCCACAAGAGTTGAGAATAGAAATCATTGCCACAACTAGGGGTCGACTAAGGAAATATGCAACATTAGTAGTGCTTCCCTTCTTGTATTTAATGTTCAAATGGAATTTTTGTAGATATGTGGACCATTTCTGATGGCGCTCGTTCTGAAACTTCCCCCATGTCTCCATACACTGAAGTGGTTAGTGATTTGTTTTGATGTCATCTCCTTCCCCAGAATGTAATGTTTCCACTACCAATAGGCCTACATGATGGAGTACATATTTTTATCATAAGTGGAGTATTTTTGAATAGTATCAGAGAGGGCCTCATTATGATAGGCCACTAGATTCCCTTGTTGGGTGAGACTTGCACCAATACCATAGTCACAAGCATCTTTCTTAATCTCAAATGATTGTTAAAAATATGACAATGTGAGTATTGACATAAAGAAAAGGTAATTTTTCAGCCCAATAAATTCCTTCCATTCTGCCTAGAACCAAAAAAAAATATCTTTCACTTTACACTAGGTAACTTAACTCAAAGGCCAAGTGATATGAGAGAATCCCAAAATGTTGGGAAGCTTTGTGAGAGTTTTCCAGGATGGAAAATCCCAAATGACTTAGATCTTAGTCAGATCCAAATGCACACCTTGATGAAGTAGAGATTGCAACAAAAGGGTGAAGGTGATAGAGATGAGGAGTACCACCTCAGAATGAATAACTTGGTCAAGTTCATGAATAAGATTTATGTTCCAGATAGTAGTGAGCTCAAGAAGCTTATCTTGAGGGAGTTACATGCCAAGCCATATTTAGGCCACCTAGGATACTAGAAGACCTTGAAAACTATTAATAAATTCTATCATTAGTCGAACTTGAAGAAAGAGGTGGCCAAGTGTTTTGAAATATGCTTGGATTGTCAGTAGGTGAAAGAAAAGTGTAAGCATCTAGCTAGTTTATTCCAGCCTATTCTAATTCCAAAATGTAAATGAGAGGTCATTTCCATGGACTTTATTACAATATTTATGAGGAAATAGAACCAACATGATTCCATCGTGGTTGTGGTTGATAGGTTGAACAAGGTAGCTCACTTCATTATAGTGAAGTCTACTAATTCAGCTAGTGAGGTTGCTTATATATTCATTAGAGAGATAGTGAAGTTGCATGGTGGTCCGAAGATACTATATCTCATAAATATGCCAAGTTCACTTCCATGTTTTGGAAGGAGTTATTTGAATGCTTGGGGAAAAATTTAGCCTTGAATACAAGTTATCATCCATAGACTGGTGGAAAAACCAAGAGGGTTAACAATATTATTCAGGAAAAGTTGAGGATGTATGTCATGCATTAACAAAGGAAGCGGGAGGAGTATCTTCCACTATTAGAGTTTTCACATAAAAATGGGTATCATGATTCCTTAAACATGAGTCCATTTGTAGCTCTTTATGGGTAGATTTGTAATATTCCTATCAGCTAGAGTGATCTAGTGAACATAGCACTGATTGGACCAGATATGTTGGATGAGATGGAGCATGATATGAAGGCTATCAAAAGGAATTTAAAGGAAACAAAATACACACTGAAGCATTATGTAGATGAACATAGATCATTCAAGGAGTTTTAGGGTGGACAGCTTGTGTATTTACACATCAAGGCTAGGCGTTTCTCCTTAAGGATTGGGTCATGTGCGAAGTTGTCACCTTGATATTGTGACCTTTTGAGATCCTTGAGAAGATTTGACCAGTGGCTTAGTGAATTTCACTCACACCGACAATGAAAGTTGATCATCTTTTACATGTTTCATTTCTTAAGAGATATGTACATGATGTTGATCATGTCATTGATTTTTTTGAATTATAGGTGGAACTATAGGGAGAGTTCCAACCAAATCCGCAATTCATATTGTAGCAAAAACAACTCATGCTCTGGAAGCGAGAAATAGAGCATGTTAAAGTGTAGTGGAAGCATTTTGGGCTCGATGAAGCTACATGGCAGATGGATGACCCGATGTGGGCCTTGTATCCTTCCTTAATTAATAGTTGAGAAGATATGTTTGGTTTATGTGTTTTGGTTATATGTATGCATATGTGTATTGTAAATAAAGTTGTAATGAGCTATGTTATAAAGGTCAAATAAGCAGTATGTTGTAAATACTACATTGAGTTGTGTTATAAAGCTCCAATAAGCAGTAAGTTGTAAATATTACATTGAATTGTGTTATAAATCTCCAATAAGAAGTATGGTGGTCTTGTTTTCCACAATTTGGTATGTTGTAAATACTACATCGAGATATGTTATAAAGATCTATAGGTAGTATCTTTTACTGATTATAAGCATAATAGAACACCAAGGATGGTGTTCCCCCAAGGGGCAAGGATTTATAACAACTCCTCGTTGATTTTCCATGTAAACAAAATAAAACCAAGTTCATGGGACATGTATTCCAAGCTGTATGGTGGGAAAACATTATAGTGGGAATCACTTGTGGTTTATTAATGGCTATAGAAATTGGCAAGGGAAAAGAGGAAATAATTGACCTTTAATTAAGGAAATAAAGGAAAACAGGGGAAAAGGAAGACAAAGAGACATAAATATGAATGCAAGGGAAATTAGAGAGAAAATGAAGGAAAATGAAAGAAAAAGGAAAAAGGAAAGGAAGAGTCTAGGCATCAATGATAAATTTAAGACATAAGAGAAATAATTCACAAATTTTGTCAGTTTAGTTTCGGTTATCTCCTTCCTCACTTTTACAAACTCATATACCCTTGCACACTTAGAGCATTTTTGGAGCATTCTAGCATTCACTTGGACTTGAAGAAAGCAAGCAAAGGACAAGCAAGGAATTGGTGGGAAGTGGGAAAAAATATTGGATCAACAACTATACGATGATTCCATTGCAAGTAATAGGTTGCATGTGTGATTTCCTTTCTGAGTTTTGGATGCATGATACATGCATGTAACTATCTGGTTATTTTCTGTCATTGCAGGCATGGATATTTTGATGGATTGAAATTGGTTTTAGCCTTGCCTTGAAATTTCCTAGATAACCATGATGTAGTGGCTTCTCTATTTAGATTTTTTATTAGTTCTCAGTTTCCCTATGGCTGTGGTTTGGGATAAAATCTCTAGAGCCTTGGAAAATATTGGTTTCCTTGGAGGTCGTGAGTTGAGATGGGAGATATTTGGATCCCTATAAAAACTGGGGTTCCTTGGAGGCTATGGGTTGAGATAGAATCCTTGGAGCCCTAGACAACTTGGGAAGAGAGAAATCTAGTTGGTGTTATTTATTTCTAGATCGGTTAGGTGAAATCACTTTGGTTGAGGTTTGAGGTGGTTTGGCCTCTGAAAACCTTGTTTTGTTCTATTTTTGTTTAACCCATATGATCCCACATTCATGATTGGACTATGGTGCAAGGGTGATCCGCTAAAAGATGGATTTTGATTTAGTCAATCTATGGTCAGGTGGTACATGGAAGTCCCTGACTTAGTTGGATTTTGTTGAAGTTAATATGAGATATTTTCCTTTTATGATATATGAGAACTTTTATTGGTTAATGTGTTGATTTTGTGACTAGTTTAGCATGAATTCTATTCTAGTTATATGCTGGTTATATGCATGGTCAGATGATGTTCTCTTTCTATGGATCCCACTCATGATTTGATAAGTTATCGATTGGTTAATTAATGCATGGGATAACAATTTTTGTTGTAGCTAACTAGAGAGGGAATTGAGACTTCTTGGTGATTCTCAGATGATGTTCAAAAGTTTATGATCATAAATGCGTGCATGACCTATATCTACTATGTTTACTATCCATTTGACGAAATGTCCTTCATGTATTAGGCATGTATTAGTCAATATCTTGCTTGAGAATCAATGTTTTAGAATTTTTCTCATCATTTAGTACATTTTGGAAAGTTCTGGGAACCTCTAGGTACTGGCCTAAAGGCTAGCCATAAAAAAGTGGCATAGATATTGACACTGGATATACAAAACCAAGATTGTTTAGCCTAACTGCATGTTGGATAGCTTTTGGGCATGGTTGGAGCCTCACAACCACATGCACAATGTGCCATGGGTGTGGTTGAGGTGTCAATATTGTGAAAATGAGTTCCATCTTAGGGGTTGATCACCGTTAGTGGTTGTAAAGTTCCTGAGTGATCTAGTGTCCTTTAGTGGTGGTAGTACATGTTCTAATTATAGTCCCCACTTCCATAACTGAAAATTGGAGGTTAGTTCATATCATAGTGACACTCAACTCATGTTTACCTTGGAAAGTTTGTAAAAGTGTGTAAATGTGGGAGGAGGCATTACACTACTTCCCCCTCTCCCTTTTCAGATAGGTTATCCCTTACACCATTTGAGTTTACAGCCGATATTTTCATGACTTTGAAATCCCTTCACTACTCCTCACAAAGCCTCTTTCTAGATGGTTATATTAGGAGTTTCCTTTCCCTAAACATGCATTGTGGTAGTGATTTTCCATCCGAGACGCCCCTCTCATAGAATGCACTTATTTGAGAATTTTCAACACCAGATAAGAAATGTATTAAAAGAAAGGTGATTCGACCAAACCTCATCCTGAGTAAATAGGTTCAACTTAATGAAATACATACCATGGAAGAGGCAATCATTATTGGCAGGCTCACAAGTAAGTGAATGATGGTGAAAGTTCTTTAGATATGGATGGAGGTAAATTTTGTGGCCTTTATAGGTTACTTCCATTGGATAATGATATTGAAAATTTGATTGATGGGATGGGTGATATGCTCTAGGTAATATGCACAAAAGCACCTTCAAAAATGTTGAAATTGGGGCTCACAAGATATCTTCATGAAAAAATGGACCATTGACTTGGACACTAAGACTAGAAACTATAAGTATTTCTAGTTTGAGTGAATTTCCCTAGCCTCCCTATTATTTTCTAGTCATACAATGTTTTTAAAGAAATGGGGAAATTTTGATTTTCTATGAGGTGGAAACTTCTTATTTGTAGAGGTGAGAATTATGGCAAGGATAAAAATCTCAAAATGTCTTGCATATTCTTTAACCATTAGGTTGGGTGATGAGATCGATAAGAAACTACTATATTACATATTATGATGATATCCCCTTCAAATGTGGTCATTTTCATACATATGGCCATCTTGGTACATGATATTTGTAAACCAGGAAACAATAAATAATGGTTTCATAAGTAGGTTTTTTGAGAAGAAAAACACCATGTTTCAAATGTCAAATAACCCTTTGTCGTAATTTCACAATAGTATTTCCATATTCCACTAAAATTTTGCTTGCAAGAGGTTAAGGAAGCTCTCCCAACCAACTTAGTTCTGTCAACAATCAACTCATTTGAAGCTGAGGAATCTATTTCAAATAGCTCCGTCCCTTTGAGGGACAAACCCCTATGGGTAAATTTATGAACCCCTCTCTTCTTTGTCATTCCATTTCACATGAAATTCCTTCCTCATGGTTTCTAATAGTTGTTCCATGGTCTCTATGAGAGACTTACTTAAAACCTCACTAGTTTATCCCTTCCTACAACTTCTCCCTTATTCTCTAATGGGTCCCTCCTTTGATTTGTATATTCCTTCCTCTCCCGTAGGGAATTTTTCTTGCTAAAAGCCTATGAATATTGACTTCCCCCATGAGTACCCATTCCCTGTAATCTTCATTTTGGTTCCTCCCACTTTGGACAAGTACATTCTTCTAGTTCATAGGACACTGTTGAGGAGCTCTCCATCTGTAGGCTTGGAGTGAGAGAAGAAATGGACTCAAAATATCCATTTATAGGTTTAAATTCCTTCCCTTCTACAAACAAATTCTAATAAAATAGTAAAACTAGATATGGAAAACAAAAATCCATCATTGGGGCTCTTAGAGCATCAATCTCCTTAAATTTTTCAACATCGAAATTATCTCCCTAAATTGTAGAGGATTAGACAATTATCCTATAAAACAATTGGCTTTGAAGTGGATATTGGAGAATTAATCATGAAATATCCTTTATCTATAAGAAAATGTTATGAAAGGACATTTAACCATAAAAACATAGAGAGATCAATTCAAAAATTTGGGGTTTTTTAACTATGGACTCCATTGGTAGATTAGGGGGTTTGGTGATGTGATAGAGGAAGTATTTTGTCAATATTATTTTGATATGGTTTGTAAATTCTATTCTTGTTTTAGAAATACACTCTTGATAATTCAAGTAGAGCTTCCGTTGTTTAAACCTATATGAGCCTTATACAATTAGGAAAATATTTTGGGAGAATAATTTAGGAAATCCTACAATATAATCTAAAAAGATCATTCGAGAAAGTATAAACTTCACATAGGGGGCATGTGAAATTTTGCATATTTTAACCCATCTAGATCCCTTTGCTAACTTCCTCATAGATAGACTATATCAAATGGCGTTGATTAACATCAAAACTCCAAAATTAATCCCCACATAGAGAAATGACAGATATGGGATGCTGGAATTGATAAGAAACTTGAATGTTTCCTTATATTGAACTGCCGCACTACAAATTTTAAATTTTATTAGTGGTTTTTAATGGGTGGAGAATTATAACATTTTCCAATACTTTTGGAATTGGCTACTACTATATCAAAGTCCCTATTCCTTTCAGGTTAAACCCCCATTTGTTAGAGGGCCCATATTTTTTATAGGTCATAAAAGACAAACATAGGCCATACAAACTAAATGAGTTTTCCTCACCTCCTCTTTGATTCCATGAAAATATAAAATAGCCAAAGGATCCATTATCTCATGGGCTCATAATAATAGCAAAATACTCCAAATTATTGTCAGACATAGAAGCCCAAATCAAATATTTCCAAGCTTGGGAGGTGAAGGGCCATTTCTCTAATAAATTTAAAGATAATATGAGGGTATTTGAGGAAAATAGAAGAAAAATAATTCTTTACAGAGAAGAGGAATGGTGAATGAAGATAAAGGCCCTTTGGCTCCAACCAGGCAATGAGAATACCAAATACTTTCACCATTTCACTTATTAGAGAAAGTTAGTTAATACTATTTGAAAAATCACCAAAGAGTATGATGTTTCCATTAATTCATTCAAATACCTATTCAAATAAGGCATTAATTATTTGAAGTGCCT
Source organism: Pinus taeda (assembly GCA_000404065.3). NCBI lineage: Eukaryota > Viridiplantae > Streptophyta > Pinopsida > Pinales > Pinaceae > Pinus > Pinus taeda. The sequence goes on from APFE030219906.1 coordinate 114,073, forward strand.
ATTCAAAGATGCTTCTCAATCTACCATTCACAACATCTTGATTGTTGCCAATTTTTTTCTTAGGATGCATCGATAATGAGGAGAAAAATAATTGATTGAAAAACTAGAAAGGAGGAATTGCAAAATATTCTTCATATCTTCCTATAAGGAAAAACACGTAGCCCTGATGGTATCCCTATTTAATTTTTCATCTAATGTTATGAAATGATTGATGTTGATCTCCTTGAAGTAATGGAATATTCTTGACCTTTTGGACATATTCTAGACCCTTTTAATTATACTTTTATTGTTCTCATCCCCAAAGATAATAATCCTTCCTCCTTTGATCAATACAAGCTTATAGAAAATTGTGATTCCATATATAAATAATATCTAATACCATATAAAACCACTTGATGGATATCTTCTCAAAAAATATATTCTTAAACTAGTTTGGGATCTTAAAATGAAGGAAAATCCATGAAGCGATTGACTTGTCTCAAGAATGTTTACACTGTATTGAATCCTCTCATCAAGAGGTAGTTTCCTACAAATCATACATCTCAAAGTCCTTAAGTCAAGTTAATTTTATATACGTGCAATGCCTCCTTGTCCATCAGGGCTTATCTTATGAGTTTGCCTCTTGGGTTGTGAATTGTATCAACATTACATCCTTTGCAGTCCTTATAAATGGTCCAAATTCCCCCTTTTTTGTGTGGAAAGGTGTACTCATCAAGGATGATCTCTCCCCTTATTTTCTTCTTGGTGGTAGAAGGCTTAAGGTAATTATTAAATGATGCAATCCGTAAAAATTAATTCAGAGGAATATCCACGAGTTTGTATTGCTCCATCTCCCACTCACTCCTTGTTGAGGATATTATAATTTTAGTTGATGGGAATGTTATATATATGGAAAATTTATGAGACACAATAGAGACTTTCTCTTTTTTATATGGTATAAAAAATAAATATATAAAACTCAGTCTTTGGATGGATTCTCCTCGTTCAGGAGATTCTTAACATTGAGAATATTATATTCTCCTAAATTGTAGTGTTGGGAGAAGTCCTTAAATTTCTAGGATTCCTACTCAAATTGATTTTTTATTTAAAATTATATTGGATATGGATTGTATAAATATTTTTGAAGTGAATTATGGTGTGGTGTAGTATATGGATATTGCGAGATCGAAGGCTTGTTCTGGTGAAATTAGTCATTGAGTCAATGTCAGTGCTTTAGGAAATAGAGCCAAAAATAAGTGTATTTGAGCCTATGAATTGGGTTCAATTAGAAGCGCAAAACTTGACACAACCTTACATGTTCACTTGGCACCCATAATAGCATCGGGCCTAGCACTAAAAATAGCTTCACGGTTAGCACCGAGAACTGTTTATTCCATTGTTTCATCCATTTGTACTTCTAGTTCTTATCCTAATTGTGCTTCTAGTTTTTTTCCAATATGGCATCACAAATAACTTCTTTTTTGTCTTTCTAATTTATGCCAAGCTATGCTTCCATTGTAAACAAAAAAAATTGCTTTGAATTTTTCTTCCAATATGGCATCACTTGTTTCATGTAGATTTACATCCATTATGGCACCTTATTTAGCGCCTAATATGGCTTCCATTATAGTTTCTTTTGTTGATTCTAATATTGCTTCCATTATTACTTTGTTTGATACCTAAATTACTTCTATTTTTTCTTCTCAAGTAATGCCAAGTTTCTCCACTTGTATTTCTTCCATTATTACTTCTTTATTGATACCTAAATTTGCTTATTTGTTTGCTTCATAGGTAACACCAAGTTTTGTTTCCAAGGGTTCTTATGTTGTACTTCTAGTTTGGATTAAATAGTTGCTTCCTTTGTCACCAAAAACTGATTTCTGTCATTCCATATGAATATTAGGGTACAATGGAACTAAACCACCAATCTTCTTCTTGTAATCCATTGAGTTAGCACACATTAAAGAATTAAACTTTAAAAAATTAGACCTTGAAACTTTACAAATTGTAAATTATAAAAATTTCAAATGATTATAAAACTTTATAAAGTCTTGGTAAAAATTTTACTAAACAAGAAAAATAGAATTGAAGCTATACTTCCCTATCTAATGATTATGGAAGTTATGAAAAATGGGTGGAGGAAAAATAGTTACATATAAGAAACCCAATATGTTGAGTT